>OLKM01001612.1:95424-100424 GCA_900291075.1 Melanogrammus aeglefinus
AAAACTGGGGGGTGGATGTCTTCAGAGAGCTTGACCACACAGAGACCAGACTAGGAGTAACATATTTTAGTTATTTTTAGTTATTTGATATTCTTTCCAGACTTAAAGTGATTTTAGATAGATCGATTTTTAGATACAGTATGTAATTTTGGAGTGGGTGTGGGTAAGGGGTCATCTTGCTCTAAGATATTTACAGGTAGGCTGTTGTTGCCATTTGGATTCGAACCCAGAACCTTACGATGGAGAGTCTAAAAGTTGACCCGTTACACTATGTCCCATTAATGTTTTTAACACTTAATGTTTTTGAGCTAAGGCAGGTCATGCTTTACATAAAGTTGCCATGTCTTATCATTATTATTTTTCATTTTCATCATGTGACAATAGATCTAGCCAAATTAAGATTTGATTGATAAACCTTTATCAAACCATCCTTAACATTTTGTATTGAGCGTTATTTAAAGCAATGTTTCCTAACGTTTTGGAAGCTCTGAGGTTTCTGGGAAAGTCCCAGACCATGAATGATAACAGCAGTCGGTTGGACTTCCATATTTCACATCCTTCCTATTCTCTCTCTTTCTCTCTCAAACACACACACACACAAACACACACACAAACACACACACACACACACACACACACACACACACACACACACACACACACACACACACACACACACACACACACACACACACACACACACACACACACACACACACCATAAAAAGAAGGAAATTCACATGGAGAAGGGTACAATAGAATACAAAAACACATTCCTCTAGGCATGCTTGCAAATGAAACACACACACACACAAACACACACATGTTGATGTTCTATGGGTCCATTGTGTGGTGTTTTTGGAGGCTGGCAGCCAACTCTAACATATGTCCGACAGAAGCGCGCATCCATCTGAGAATGTGAACAATCCCATCTAAACAATTTTGAGAATGACTGGAGATGGACTGGAAGTGAGTGTGTATACAATGCACGTATCCGAACAATGTTTGTGTATCTGTGTGTCTGTTGATGAGATAGAAAAACACACACACACACACACACACACACACACACACACACACACACACACACACACACACACACACACACACACACACACACACACACACACACACACACTCACACACAAAACTAAACTATCATGGAACCCACATGGTCACTGACTCTGCAGTTCAACCGTAGATCCATCCATAGTCTGCTAGTCTCCAATACGTCATCACCCAACATGGCCGCCAAAACCCTCCAAGAAGTTCAACCAAGCTTCCAGGAGTTTAGAAGCCGGGGTCACTCTCTCTCAGAAAAAAAAAAGAAGAGACAGAGGAAGAAGAAGGGGGAGAGGGGAAAGAAAAGCACCCCCTGCTGAGATTCTTGCGGCCTGTGGTCTGCAGTTGTTTAAGCGTCGCTGCCATTATGCATCCACATGCCGTTGTTTCCACTGATTCTGCTATTGGTCATTTCCCCCCCACAAAGCTGCGTCCAATCAGAGAGCCTTACGCGCCTCCCCCCCCCCAGGGAGACGCGGTGCGGAGGTTCTACGTGGGAGTTCTCCCTCTCAACGAGGACAGCTCTGGTCTGACTCCCGACCAGATGCAGAGCCACCCTCCCCCGAACCGGCCTATCAGAGACCCCCGTCGGGTCCAGTGATGCTCGGTGCCGCCGGTCGTGCAGAGTGAGCAGCGATATTGAAACCGCCGGTCGCCCGCGGTTACCGCGCAACGTTCCGGAACGACAATCGCTCAACCCCGTCTGGTGAAACCGTTTTTATTCTTCAAAGTTGGTTTGGGTATTGACTTGCGGAGTGCTGTTTGCTGCGGCGTCATCGCTCAAGAGTTCAGGAAACATGGCACCTTCAACGGCCCCCTGGTCCTCTGATGAACCCGCGCTGCGGCCGCGTTTGGCGTTGGCGCCTGGCTGCCTGTCACTCAAGCTTTCACCGTCCGTCGTAGCCGGGCCAAACCGACAGAACAGAACAGAACAAGCGGGCTGCACTGTTGAACCGAGCGTTGAACATGAGCCAATGGATTAATTGACAGTTTAGTGGTTGTGGCTGGGTCGTGCGTCTTCGCAGATCTCTGGCTCTCTCGCCACTCTATCGCTCCATCCAGCTCTTGCATTGTCTCTCTATTTCTTTACACCCCACTCTGTGTGTGTGTGTGTGTGTGTGTGTGTGTGTGTGTGTGTGTGTGTGTGTGTGTGTGTGTGTGTGTGTGTGTGTGTGTGTGTGTGTGTGTGTGTGTGTGTGTGTGTGTGTGTGTGTCTGTGTGTGCACGTGCGTGCGTGCGTGCATGCATGCGTGTGTGCTCCTACCTCGCCAGGTGTGCAGCTCCTGGACGTGAATCCCTGGTTCTCTCCCTGGTGCCCAGAGGGGCCGCTGACGGGGTGGAAGGCCGACCGCGAGGGCTGGTCCTGGGCTTGGCCGTGGGGGCGTGGGGCCTGATGGGGCTGGTCCTCCTGACGGAGGCTGGGCAGGTCCTCGCTCTGACCCAGCTGAGGGTGTCTCTCCTGTTCGGCCTCTCTCTCCCGGGCCTTCTGTCTCCTCTCTCTCTCCAGCCATTCCTTCTCCTGTTCCCGCTGTTCCCTTAGCCGCTCGGCCTCCATCTTTCTCTCCCTCTCTTTCTCCCTCTCCCACTCTCTCGCCCTGGCCTGCCTCTCTCGCTCCCTCTCCTCCCTCTCTCGCTCCCTCGCCCACTCTCTCACCCTCTCCTCCCTCTCCTTCTCTCTCTCCCTTTCCCTCGCCTGCAGTCTCTCCGCCCTCTGCAATATCAGCTCTCTCTCCTCCCGCCCTTTCTCCCTTTGTCTCTCCATTTGTCTCTCCTCCCGCTCCCTCTGTCTCTCCCTCGCCCGGTCCTCCCTCTCGTGTTCCCTCTCTCTTTCTCTTTCCCTCTCTTTCTCCCTCTCCTTCTCCCTGTTGGTGTTCACAGACTGTCTCCGGGCCTCCGCGCTGCCGGGCAGCGGGGCACTTTCCTGCAGAACCCCCCCCTGGTAGGAGTACCTCCGCTGGGCTCGGTACTGGCCGGGGTCCCCCCCGCCGCGGGGCTCGGCCACGGGGGACGCTTGTCTCCGCGGGCTGCAGAGGCTGGACACCGAGCCGCTCCGACTCGTCTCCTCGAAGAACTTCATCCGGTCGGCGAACGGCAGGATCTCGGACTCCTCGATGCGGGAGGTGGAGTAGGAGCGGCCGGAGGACGAGGACGAGGAGGAGTGGGAGGAGTTGGTGGTGCAGGCGAAGGCGCAGACCCCGTGCCGAGACCCTCCCCCGGCGGCCCCGGGGGTCTTCGTCTCGGGTCGCTCTGGCCCGGACCACTGGCCTGGTTCCAGTTCCGGCTGGAGCTTGTGTTCGGGGGTCCAGCGCCACCGGCGGGCCTTGCCGGCCGGCGCCGGTTCCTCCACCACCCGGATGCTGACCCCGAAGCTGGGCGTGGTCAAGTCCAGAACCGGGGCTGGAGAGTCCCGGCTCCGGGCGGGACCCCTCGGATCGCTCTGGGACCCTTCCCGACCGGACTCGGACGTCGAGACGGAGGTGGAGCGGGAGTACCCCGCGTCGGCGCTCCGTTCCTGGGCGGGCGGGCCCGGGTCGCCCCCGCCTTGGTCCTGGAGCTCCAGGCCCTCCTCCTCGTGGAGGGTGGCCCCGCTGTGCAGCAGTCCCCCCGGGCCCCGGCCCGTCTGCAGCTGGGCCTTCTTCCTCTGGATCTCGTTGCGGAGGTTGGTGGCGAAGCGCTCGCTCCGACGGCGGTGCCGGCGGAGGTTCTTGGACGAGCTCAGCCTCTTCACCGCCGCGTCTCCGTCCTCCACCTCTCTCCCTCCTCCACCTCCTCCTCCTCCTCCTTCCCTCTGCTCCTCCAGCAAGCTGTCCACACTCGCAGCAGCGCTCAGAGGCACAAAGTCTGCGTCCGCCAGCCGACCGGCGGCCAGTCCTTCGTGGTCCGCGCAGGGGCCCGCCAGATCCCCCGGAACGCTCGCGGAGCGGCCCCAGGAGTGGTGCCCGCGAAGCGGGGAGAATCCCGATGCGGCGGTGCATCCTCCCTCACCGTCCTCCGACCTTCCTCCCGCGTCTCCGGCGAGGGCGTCCAGCTCCAGGAACACTGAGCCCGGGGTGGAGCAGCGGCTGCCCCCCCAGCTGTTCTGCTGGGCCTCCAGGGTGGGGTCGGAGGCGGGGCAGGGATCCAGAGCTAATGGCGGGTCCGCGCGGGGGTCTTCGCTGGCGGACTGGAGGGGCGAGCGGTAGGAACAGCCGCTACTGGAGGGGGGCGAGGGCAGGGGTCCTGAGGGAGGGGGGTGTGAGCGGTCCTTAGGTCCAGGTGAGGAGGCTTCTCCGTTGAGGTGGAGTGACTGAAGCAGGCTGGTGGTGGTGGTGGTGGTGACGGTGCTGGTGGTGGGGTTCTCGGGGTCGCTCTGGTGATGCAGTTCCCCGTAGGAGGAGCACCTGGCCCTGGGGTCCAACGGCTGGAGTTCCCCCTGGTCCTCCATCGGCGGTTCTGGAGGTGAGGAGGCGGGGCTCGAGGAGGAGGTGGCGGGGAGAGCGGTGAAGCTCTTGGGAGGAACTGGGGGAGCTTTGTGCTCCTCTGATATGTAGTCGGTCTTGGTGCCACAGTCCCTTTCCAGAAAACGGAGTGCTTTGCTTTGGTTCCGGGCGTTCAGGTAACATTCCAACGGGTCTTCTTTTGGGTTACCGTTGCTGGCCCCGACAGCCGGCTGCGCGGTGCAGCCGTTGGGGGTGTCTGGCTGTCGACGGAGGCAGGAGGGTCTGGAACCACCACCGCCGCCACTGTCGATGTCGTCGTCGTCGTCGCGGTTACAGGAGGACGCAGGAGGAACCCCATCCGGTGGATACGCGTCGGGGCCCTTCTTCCTGCTCCTGGTGGCCCTGAAACTGTCCTTCCTGGTCGGAGGCCGAGGGGGGTTCGTGCTGGTTCCCAGCTCCTTGTCGTCGTAGCTCGCCCTTCCAAAGACTCCTCCTCCTCCTCCTCCTCGCCGCTCCTCC
>OLKM01001612.1:105424-112924 GCA_900291075.1 Melanogrammus aeglefinus
TGTTTATGATAAAACGGGAGCGAAGGCTTTCCAACTAAAACACACCAGCTTCCTGCTCAGCATTCCTTTGCAGCGACCATCTGATGATACTGAGTCTCTCTCCCCCTCTCCCCCTCCCTCTCTCTCTCTCTCTCTCTCTCTCTCTCTCTCTCTCTCTCTCTCTCTCTCTCTCTCTCTCTCTCTCTCTCTCTCTCTCTCTCTCTCTCTCTCTCTCTCTCTCTCTCTCTCTCTCTCTCTCTCCTTGCCGAATGTCCTGAAGTTATCCCAGAGAAAGTAACACTGCCTGTGTGTGTGTGTGTGTGTGTGTGTGTGTGTGTGTGTGTGTGTGTGTGTGTGTGTGTGTGTGTGTGTGTGTGTGTGTGTGTGTGTGTGTGTGTGTGTGTGTGTGTGTGTGTGTGTGTTTTGTCTGTTTCAATGTATGTTTTGTGTGTGTGTCTCTGTCTCTCTGTCTGGCTGTCTGTGTGTGTGTGTGACTGTGTGTGTGTGTGTGTGTGTGTTTTGTCTGTTTCAATGTATGTTTTGTGTGTGTGTGTATGTGTGTGTGTGTGTCTGTGTGTGTGTGTGTCTGTGTGTGTGTGTGTGTGTGTGTGTGTGTGTGTGTGTGTGTGTGTGTGTGTGTGTGTGTGTGTGTGTGTGTGTGTGTGTGTGTGTGTGTGTGTGTGTGTGTGTGTGTGTGTGTGTGTGTGTGTGTGTGTGTATATGTGCATATACACACATATACACACTGCCTGCGTGCATATGTGGAGCTTTGCCAAACACAGCCAGACAAAATACAATTCATCAAAGAGCTACCATATAAATGAGTGGACACGCTTCTCTTTTCGAACAGATTAGAATAGAACAGAACTGAACGGAAGCCAACATTAACCGATCGAGGAGCAACTAACCATAGTTATTCATCAGACGCTTTTATTATAGACTAATTCAGACACATTAGGGAGTCATTGGGGAGCAGGTAATGCTTAGAGGGCACCTTGTTGGATGCCTACAGCTAGACTGACCACTATGGGGGTTTGAACCCATGTACCTTTCATCTGACCTCATCTGATCACACAAGACAGTGCCTGCAAGAGACCCTCTGGCTGACCTGAGGGCCGTACGAGAGACCAGCTGATTGGTTAATTCAACTGTCGATGGTCACGGTGGTCAGCACAGACGGTGAGGAAATTAAATTAGCTTGAAGAGACGCCACGGGCTAGAGTTTTACCTTTCTGTTTATACTGTCTAACATGCTAGTTCTGATAGCCGTTTATACTGTCTAACATGCTAGTTCTGATAGCCGTTTATACTGTCTAACATGCTAGTTCTGATAGCCGTTTATACTGTCTAACATGCTAGTTCTGATGGCCGTTGATACTGTCTAACATGCTAGTTTCGATAGCAGTTAGAGAGAGATTGCTAGAAAGGTAATTAAAATACTTTGTTTAGATAAGGAAGAAATCTTTCATGTCAAGGAAGCTAGTTAAATAGTAACTAGAACCAAAACAAGAACCAAAAAATACTTTCTAAACTAGATAGAAAGGAAAAGAGGAGGCGAGGAAAGTTAAACAAGACGCAAATGATAGACAAACAATCAAAGGTAGAGAGGGAGAGACGGGAGGACAAAATAAAAATAGGAAAGGAAAAAAAAGAAGAGGTAAAGAAAAGAGAAGGGGAGGGTTTCGACGACCGAACTTGAGAAATGTGTCAGAGGTTTGAGGACCTGAATGAGAGCCTGTATGGAGAAGAGGGTCTGGAATGTTCTCTGTATGGTCAGAAACTAGAAAAACTAACTGAAACCTCAAAGGTCACCACTCATAATATCACAGACAGACAGACAGACAGACAGACAGACAGACAGACAGACAGACAGACAGACAGACAGACAGACAGACAGGCAGGCAGGCAGGCAGGCGGGAAGGCAGGCAGGCAGGCAGACAGACAGACAGAAAGACAGACACACACACAGTCTCTGACACACTCATGCCTTCCCTGTCTCTCTCACACACACATACACAGACACACACACACAAACACACACACACATACATAGAAGTAGACAAACACATCTAGAAAGGAACGCACGCAGACACACACACACACAGTCTCTGACACACTCTTGCCTTGCCTGTTACTCTCACACACACACACACACACACACACACACACACACACACACACACACACACACACACACACACACACACACACACACACACACACACACACAGACATACATACACACCCCCCCAGACACAAACACACACACAGAGCTAGACTAAGCTGTTAATAGAGCAAACAGTGGACAAGATAAGAGAAGAGGAAGCAGGGCGACCAATCAATGATGAGATCACAGAGAGGAACATGGCCAACAAACTGCCAGAACAGCAACCAGATAAACACAAACAATGAGGGAACGTCTGCCAACGGTCGGTGAAGTCCGCTGTGATAACTCTAAGGTGAGAGATTGGAACACCTTACTGTAAATGTGAATTAAACGGAAGGTCTCGACATCTGGTTTCAACATGCTGACAGGAGTTTACTTTACTTAATGTCATAACCACAATAGAGCTCCAGATTACATTTCCTTTGTTCACTTTGGAAGCGCTAGAAAGCACGGCGAGTAGCAACGCGGTGCGAATGAATCCTATTGGCCCGAGACAGCAGGCTCCGTCTCCCCTCCACACCTGAGTAAACACAGGTGTACAGGTGAGCCTTCATCATAGGTCACCTGCAGAAGAGGTGGACCAGTGAAACCACATACTCATAGAGCATCAATGTGTGGTTTGAACTGTGTGTGCGTGCGTACGTGCGTGCGCATTACTTTATGGAGAATTCATAACATTCACAGTATGGATACAGTGTTTGACAACCAGGCGAAAGGGAGCTCAATCACCAACGATCACACTCTGTATTCACTGTCTAACCCCTACCTGCTCCTTAATGACCTGTCTCTGTATTCACTGTCTAACCCCTACCAGCTCCTGAATGACCTGTCTCTGTGTTCACTGTCTAACCCCTACCTGCTCCTTAATGACCTGTCTCTGTGTTCACTGTCTAACCCCTACCTGCTCCTTAATGACCTGTCTCTGTGTTCACTGTCTAACCCCTACCTGCTCCTTCATGACCTGTCTCTGTGTTCACTGTCTAACCCCTACCTGCTCCTTACATGACCTGTCTCTGTATTCACTGTCTAACCCCTACCTGCTCCTTAATGACCTGTCTCTGTGTTCACTGTCTAACCCCTACCTGCTCCTTAATGACCTGTCTCTGTGTTCACTGTCTAACCCCTACCTGCTCCTTAATATCCTGTCTCTGTAGGCACTGTCTAACCCCTAATTGCTCTTCACTGATACGTTTGAAATTACTCGGTATCTCTTGGTAAAAGTGTTAGCTAGATGGTTACTTAGTAGATGACTTTACCCAAAGAGACTTCCAGCTGAGATCAACCAAACAAACATATATATTCAATACTGCTGCTCAGCCAAGTTACTAACATAACCTGGTTACCACTGTATCACTGCACATTAATCCACAAGCCTATCAGGGACCAGTAGCCGTAGAGCCACACACAGGGTTGTTAGACCAATCAACCGAGGTCAAGTTCAGAGGTCAAGTAAATCTAAACGACTTCAGCAACACAAAAACCAACCGTTGCTCAGGCTCCAGTCCCAAACCAAGGACAGAAGTGCACCTTCAGAAGGCAGCCCCCCAACAGCTTAGTGTCTCCAGCATCACTTTTTAGCAACCCTCACCAACGTTTTACTCTCCTGAACGCATATCTTTACAAACACCACCACCACGGCCAAGACTCATCGAGATTAAATCCACAACCGCGACGGTCAACAAAAATTCGGAAACCAACAACGGACCGTCTAGCGTCCTGAACATTCGTCTCTAGAACCACCGACGACCAACCCGTTTCCATCAACGCTTAATCCACCGCCGGCGACTTCTGAACGCGGAAACCTTCTGAAACCAACCGTAAAAAGGACCAGACAGCTCCTCTTGGGGGAATCCTGGCCTCACGTCACGCTCTCAAACATCCCGACGCTCCGGAGTGACCTCAGACAACCTGTCAGTCCTCTTCTGCGCTTGTAGTCCACTTGTGGTCAATGGGAGGGTTAGTCCTTCTAAGGAGACGACAGGGAGTCCAGGAGGGTTGAGACTGAGAGTCCTACTGACCCAGCCTGAGAGGCTCACAGCTATACTCCTCCTCCCCTTCCCTTCATCCCTCCCTCTGTCCATTCCTCCCTCCCTCCCTCCCTCCCTCCCTCTCCCACCCTTGCTCCCTCCATCTCCTCCTGCTGGAAGACAAAGCATTCCCTCTCTCTCTCTCTCTCTCTCGGCCGTCTCGATTTCTCCCCCTTTTACCCTCTCTCTCTCTCTGTCTCTCTCTGTCTCTCTCTCTCTCTCTCTCTCTCTCTCTCTCTCTCTCTCTCTCTCTCTCTCTCTCTCTCTCTCTCTCTCTCTCTCTCTCTCTCTCTCTCTCTCTCTCTCTCTCGCTCTTTCTACCAAACTCTCCTCCCACTCATTCCCACTCCCCCCGCCCCCCCCCTCCCTCTCAACAGGAAGTGTGAGTGGACCAGAGAGGAAGTGTTGTAGGGGTAAGATAAAGAAAGGGACGGACGCTAAGAAAATACCCAGGATTCCATGCTGTTATTGTTCGACCAAGCAAAAACTGCAGAGCCACTTCCTCCCAGAATGAATCACAAGTGTGTGTGTGTCTGTGTGTGTGTGTGTGTCTGTGTGTGTCTGTGTGTGTGTGTGTACTGTAGGTGTGCATTTGAGTGTCTGAAGGCACACAAACTTGCACAAGAGCGTGTGTGTGTGTGCTTGCATATGTATGTGAACATATATGCCTATGTGAGCACGATTGTATTTGTGTGTGTGTGTGTGTGTGTGTGTGTGTGTGTGTGTGTGTGTGTGTGTGTGTGTGTGTGTGTGTGTGTGTGTGCGCGCGCGCGCGTGTGTGTGTGTCTATATGTCTATGTATACGTGTGTGTCTGTGTGTGTCTCTGTGTGTCCGTATGAGTGCAGGAGGGGTTAGAGATCAAATGCCACAGAACGCAGGGAGTTAAACATTAAGGAATGCTGGCTCTGGGAGTGTGAGTGTGAGTGTGTGTGTGTGTGTGTGTGCGCGTGCGTGCGCATGCATGCGTGCGTCGCTGCGTGCGTGCGTGCGTGCGTAGGTGTGTGTCTATATGTCTATGTCTGTGTGCGTGCGTGTGTGTGTGTGTGTGTGTGTGTGTGTGAGTGTTCACAGCCCAATCTTCGCAGTCAAACCCGTAGAAACCCTAGAGCAAGAGGACTCCTAACTCCTACCTTTGACGACAATGTGTGTGTAACGTATGCATTCAGTGTCCCTTCGTGAACTGAACTGAAAAGTAAATATAGCACTGTACTCTGTGAGCTGTTGAATGTTGTTGTAATCCGACCAATAGACCACAGTCCACTCGTGGGTGGGGTTGAACTTGGTCAGAGTTCAAGATCTGTGTGCGTCTTCATCTACTGCATCCATGAGCTATATAATAAAATAAATAAATGAGCGTGAGAAAGGGTCCGCCTTTCCGTGTCCATGTTTTATTGCAAGAGTAATAATTTCTCAAAGTCTGCGTGCGTGTGTGTGTGTGTGTGTGTGTGTGTGTGTGTGTGTGTGTGTGTGTGTGTGTGTGTGTGTGTGTGTGTGTGTGTGTGTGTGTGTGTGTGTGTGTGTGTGTGTGTGTGTGTGTGTGTGTGTGGATTCCTTACATTCCCAGTGTTCCTTCTAAAGGTCAGATGTCAACAATGTTCAGATCCCACCTCCCCAGGTTCCCTTTCCTCTTTGTGTTTCCCTGCAATCAGCTTCCTTTATGAGCCTACATCTGTGTGTGTGTGTGTGTGTGTGTGTGTGTGTGTGTGTGTGTGTGTGTGTGTGTGTGTGTGTGTGTGTGTGTGTGTGTGTGTGTGTGTGTGTGTGTGTGTGTGTGTGTGTGTGTGTGTGTGTGTGTGTGTGTTACAAAATGCCTAAATGCATAAGCCAGCGTTGCTGATGAGGGGCTACAATGCAAACAAACTTTGTGATTGCCTGCAGACTTTCAACACACACACACACACACACACACACACACACACACACACACACACACACACACACACACACACACACACTGAACAAGAGTCTGATGAGGGCAGATTACCCCCGCTTATCACAGTAGTGTTTGTGTGTGTGTGCGTGCACATGCGTGTGTGCGTGAGTTAGCGACTCAGTCAGAACTTAAGTGTGAGATTCAAATCTTTATACATTTAAACTCTTTAAACCATTCTTTCTATCAGTCCCCCACATCCTCTCCGTATCTTAGCGAGATACACACTTTGTCAACTTTGACCTCATACTCTCTCAACCCATTCTGACAATTGGGCCTTAAAAACATTGTTTAGAATCCCTGTGTGTCTGAACCAATGAGAGAAGCCCTATCATTCCCCTAAAAGACCAGTCTCCAATCAGAGATGTTCTCTTATTTCCCTCTGACAATAATAAACCTTTGTTTCATTACCCAGTGTCACCAGAGGAGGTGCTGTTCCTGCACTTTAACCCCCCCTGCTATTTTAAAGGCAGTGGGTTTAATTTGTGGTCTTGGGGGCCATGGGTGAAAGGTCAAAGGTAGCCAGATAAACATGGCTCTCCTGGAGCGAGGAGGACAGGGAACAGACATTAGGGCAGCGTTTCACCTTTGAACTTTGACTTGTGGCACTAGGAGTCATTGCTGTCTGACAAGGGACAGAATGGTTCCTAAAGGACAAGTGTCCATTAGGGAATCATCAACCATGGGTAGCCCCAACACATCTACAATGTCATGTAGCGATCATAGCCAAGGCTTGGTGGTGAAAAACACAACAAATCAGAATCAATATACAAGACATCCGAATACATAAGGCAAATAAAAATACATCCCTCAAAGTTGTAAGACCATCATATCAATATGTCACAGCAGTGTTTGTGCGTATATGCGTGTGTGTGTGTGTGTGTGTGCGTGTGTTTGTGTGTGTGTGTATGTGTGCGCACGCATGTATGGGTGTGTGTGTGTGTGTGTGTGTGTGTGTGTGTGTGTGTGTGTGCGCGCGCATGCGTGTGTGTGTGTGTGTGCACGCATGTGTGTGTGTGTGTGTGTGTGTGTGTGTGTGTGTGTGTGTGTGTGTGTGTGTGTGTGTGTGTGTGTGTGTGTGAGTGTGAGTGTGTGTGTGTGTGTGTGCGTGTGTGTCTTTGTGTGTGGTTTAAGTGTTTCTGGACCGTCTCTGACCACAAAACCATAGCACCATTATAAAAACATGAAAAAAAGTAGCAAAAGATCATCATGTTGAAGCATGACAGATCACTTATTCCAACAAATACGAATGTTCCTCAGACCGTCCAAGAGATAGCAGAGGGTGGGTGAAAGAGAACAGAGGAGAAGAGAAGGGAAATTAGAGAGAGAGAGAGGGAAAAAAAAGAGGAGAAGAAAGGAAGGAAGCAGAGCGGAGGAGAGAAAGAGGGGGAGAGAA
>OLKM01001613.1:0-5000 GCA_900291075.1 Melanogrammus aeglefinus
GTGGTGTTAGTCCCTATTCAACAAATAAAAACGCCCGCGAAATATCACACCAACACACACACACACACACACAACCACACACACACACACACACACACCACACCACACCACACACACACACACACACACAGAAACAAAAAACAACACATAACTCATACACACACTCACAAAATAATTAATAGCATGATGGTGAAGGGTGTTTAATTCCATGTCAATATCCATTGAGCAAACAATCCCATTCAGATGAACACAACCGACGAGTCCGTTCAGGTGTCAGGATTCTTATCATTTTTACTGAAACAAAGTAATGGTTGCTATGGGTGATGATTCCACAGTGGACAGGTTGTGTTTCAATGGCCTAATGTGTCGGTCTAACCAAAACCTTTATCATTAAGTGGCTTAACCTATTCAACCTTACATTGCCTTATCTCACTTGTAAAGAGAAACTACTGTAATTCTCCCATAGATACTTCCGATCACATAAGATCATGAACAGGATTTTTTAAATAAGCGACATGGGAATATTTTGCATGGTAAATCTTTTGCATGCCTCGTCGCTGACCAGGTGACGTGCGGACTCGGCCCTATCCTGCCAGACACTAGCAGGGCGGAGCCTCTTCTGGACAAGTAGACTGAGGCCGACCTGGTGGTGGTGGGGTGGATGGAGGTGCGTCGAACGAAGAACTGTAGCAGCGAAGACATATGTTTAGAGCTACTCTTTATAGAGCAGGTGTAGGCAGGTGATTGGTAGCTGGTGATTGGTGATTGGCGGCCAGCCGCGTGTGATTTGAGTCCTCCTGGTAGAACTACCAGCAAGCTTAACATTTCTCCCATAATGACTCGATCACCGATAAGTATGAACAGGATTTATTTAAATAACGACATGGGAATATTTGCATGGTAAATCTTTGCATGAGCCTCGTCGCTGATCCAGGGTGACGTGCGGGACTCGGCGTATCCTCGCCAGGACTAGCAAGGGCGGAGCCTTTCCCAAAAAGAGTGGACGTAGGCCTACGCCAGAAGTAGGAGATAACTCGGCATGTCCTGCCAGGACTGGCAGGGGCGGAGCCGACCCCAAAAATAGAATAGCGAAAGGGGGTAATGAGACCATACATACCCGCGTAGAAGAAGTGGACAAGGATCTATACTGCTTCTGGAAGATAAAAGGCATACCCAATATACGACATATTAAGAGTCAATCATACATACCATAAAACGATAAGCTTAAAACCGTCAGCGAGATCGATGAATCACGTAAAAGCAGTCGACTTAAAATACCTCAGCGAGATCAATTAAAATTTAGAGCACTCTGCAGCTGTTACGCAGCGAGCCACGAGTGCTTTCGTGCTGTACCAACTGCCGTGGTCGATTCACTCTCCGGGGTCGCTGTGTGACCTGGGTGCTTTCGCGTTGAACCACCGATGTGGTCAACGAACTCACGAGTGCCCTTGATGTGCCACCGACGTGGTCACGCACTCACCGGTGTTGCTGCAGCAAATATTGTGAAGTTCCGTGTTGAACACCGACGTGGTCAACGAAATCACGAGTGCCCTTGCTGTGCCACCGACGTGGTCACGCACTCACCGGTGTTGCTGCAGCAAATATTGTGAGCTTCCGTGTTAAACACCGACGTGGTCAATGAACTCCGAGTGCCCTGCACTTGAGCTTTTGATATTATGCCACCGACGTGGTAATTAAATTTGCATGTGCCTGAGTAGTGCCCACCGACGTGGTCAACGCACTACCAGGGTTGCTGCAGCGAACGTGGAGTTCTGTGTTGTACCGCACCGACGTGCGCAATGAACTCACGAGTGCTTGAGTTGTTCCCACCGACGTGGGCAACGCACTCACCGGATTTGCTGCAACGAACGTAGAGTTCTGTGTTGTACCGCACCGACGTGCGCAACGAACTCACGAGTGCTTGAGTTGTTCCCACCGACGTGGGCAACGCACTCACCGGGGTTACTGCAGTCAAACCATGAGTACTAGATAACGTGCCACCGACGTGGTCATACTCACGAGTGCCCTTGATGTGCCACCGACGTGGTCACGCACTCACCGGGGTTGCCGCTGCAACCTTGAGTTTTATTTTCCTATTTTACGCCACTGACGTGACAGCGAACTCAAGAGTGTTTTCTAGATGATCCACCGACGTGGTCACACTCGCCGGGGTTGCTGCAGGTTAACCTGAGTTATGAAACCGAATTTTGCTTTATGAATTTAGTACCTGATAACCACCACCACCAGTAGTTGCAAATAATGTCGCTTTTAGCGACGAAAATAATGACAAAATATCGTCACCACGAACCTTTATCGCGTGAGAAAGAAACAAACAAACAAACAAACAAAAAAAAAAAAAAAAAAATACAGGACGCAACGTGCATGCTGGGCGTGTGACAATAACTGTAGTTAAATACATAGTGCAATATATTTCGATAACACTAGAAAGAATATAGACGTAACTAAAACGAATAGACTAAAATAACAGCTAAACACTAAGACTAGAATAACCCTGGAATGGAAACAGGCCGCCAGAAACAGCTATAGTTGAAAACGTGTTAAACCTGCCTTATCCGACGTAAGAGAGCATCGTGTGCGCTTGATGGAAGAACCTTGAATTCGACCGGATGTAGGATTCGTAGGCTGTGGAAGACCACCTTCCCAGCCGTTTGATAGACGCGTCCGGCAACCCTTGTTCAGCGGCTGTAGTTGCCGCTCCAATCCGGAAGGAGTGGCCAGTGTAGAGAGGAGAAGGTAGGCCGCACCCTTCTACCACCTTCGCGAGATGGACTCTGAACCACTCTTTAGTCATTGGCCGGCCGTTAGGCAAAATAAACAGAGGTGATTCGGGAGGCGTGCGTTGCCGGAGCTTGAGGTAAAGGAGCATGGAAGCGTAAGGGCAGAGAGAGTTGTTGATTCTTGAGATGATAATAGTAGCACCTACCCCTAGGCTATCGCTTTTGGACCGTTTTAAGAAGATGGAAAAGTGCCTTGCAGAGAAGGTGACATCAGCAAAAGCCAGGCCCCGTATAGGGGAAAAAGTCTGAGTAGGAGACGTATATTCCCCTGGACGCATGAACCCGTAGAATGCTGTGAGAAACACTGTCTCAAGTAATATGTTAAAATAAGGATGGAATTTCCCGGCTCTAAGAGCGCACACTAATCTGTTCAATATATCGAGTGTGATAGGAGAGCGTTTGTCTGGTACTTTTGGCACCGATTTATACATGCCCTTCAATAAGAGACGGATTGCGGGAGCCGAAAATAGACTAGGAGAGCCAGGATCTTGGCATCTAGCATAAAATTGAATACCAGCGATATTCCCCCGAATCGTAGACAATTTATGTCTATGAGATTCGAAGCAGTGGACGATGAAAGCGCAGACGATAGGTACCGACACTGGAAGAACTGAAACGTGCATGGAAATGCAAAATAAATTAAACAGGGACCACGCGTAGCTATAAGCTTTGAGGGTAGATGGCGCTAGAGCTTTTGCCATAAAAACACTCGCGGAGTCGAGCAGCGAATTTAGCCTATTGCCTAATCCAGCCGGAGTTCGTGGAAGGGTGGGCTGATTATTGGGTCCGTATTCGCTGCGGGGCATAGACGTCTGAATTCCTGGAAACGGAAACGAGAGAGGGAATCAGCAAGACTATTATGGTGACCAGGTATATGCTCAGCATTAATGATGAAATTGAGAGTGACGGACTGCCATGTGAGACGTCTGAGCATGGACATGATAGTGGGGCATGCAGATCGCTTTTTATTGATGATAGCCACCACATGCTGAGACGTCTGAGCATGGACATGATAGTGGGGCATGCAGATCGCTTTTTATTGATGATAGCCACCACTGCTTCGTTATCGCAGATAACGCTAGCTGCCACAATAGGGTAGAGCTCGAACAACGCAGACGACTCTGACCCGAGGGCGAATGTGCGGAATTCGACCGGCCATCTCCCAGCGAACCATTGGCCTTGGAAGAAACCCCCAAACCCGACCGAGGGGGCCGCATCAGTGAATAGTTCAGAGAATCAGATGATTCAGGCGTGTCGTTATAGAAGAAGGAAATTCCGTTCCAGTTAGCGATGAGGAACGACCAGAATTTGAGATCGGACCTGCAGCCTTCGTTGAGGTGTATCACGTCGTTCAGTTTTGGGACCGAATGTGCCAGATCTAGGAGGCGAGAGATGAACGAGCGCCCTTGTGGTATAATACGCATAGCGAAATTGAGGTGGCCTAGGAGTGAGAGCATTTCACGTTTAGTGATTCCAGCAGACGTTATAAACGCATTGAGAAACGATCTGATCCTCTGTAGTTTCTCGTCCGGGAGGGATGCTTGCATCCTATCCGAATCTAAGCGAATCCCTAGAAATTCGATTGCGGTAACTGGCCCCTCTGTTTTCTCTTCAGATAAGGGAACTCCGATCTCGCTGAACACTCTCTTAAGAGTATCCAGGACGCTGGTTTGGTTGGATGGAAAGTCAATAAGCAAAAAATCGTCCAGCAGATGTAGAACGAATGGCAACCTACATATGTTTAGCATAATCCAGCATAGGGCCTCAGATAGCAAATTGAAGAGGTGGGGGCTGCTCCTACACCCGAATGTTAGTCTAACTGCGAAATAGAATTTAGACTGCCATTTCACACCGAACAACGGCCAATCAGACCGATGAATGGGCATTATTTTAAAAGCATCTGTAATGTCGGCTTTAGCGAGCCAAGCTCCCTGGCCTGCGATTTTTATCAACGCGATGGCGTGGTCGATAGTGGCATAGTACAACGAGAATAGTTCTGGTGGGATACATTCGTTGACGCTAGCGAAAGAGTCAGAGTGAGGAGAAGACATATCAAAAATAAGACGTTTTTTCTGAATATCTCCGGGTAGCAACGCCGAGAGAATTTATTCTAAAGAAAGAAAAGGGGGGAGAACTAAATGGGCCGATAACATAATTTTTGAGAAGCTCTTTAGCCAGAAGAGCAGACACAATTTCTGGTTC
>OLKM01001613.1:10000-15000 GCA_900291075.1 Melanogrammus aeglefinus
AGAAAAGAGGGAAAGTGAGGAACAAGGAATTATAGAAGACGAAAACAATAGAAAGCAGAAAAGATTCAGATGTCTGCTGGGAGGTTGAGGGCTGAGAATCAGGGTGTGAGGGGGGGGGGGGGGGGGGCGGTGTTTGCACAGGAACTTGACCCCAACACACACACGCACACCCACACAGACACACATATGAGCCCTAGTTGCCTGCATGTGTTTTAACTGCCACATATACATACTGTGTGTGTGTGTATTTGTTATTGAGTGTGTCTATTTTTTGTTTTGTGTGGGTGTTATTCTGTGTGTATGTCTGTGTCTGTGTGTGTGTTATTTTCTGAGTTTGTGTCATTGTTTGCGTGTGTTTGTATTTATTTGAGAATGTGTTTCATTGTGTGTGTGTGTGTGTGTGTGTGTGTGTGTGTGTGTGTGTGTGTGTGTGTGTGTGTGTGTGTGTGTGTGTGTGTGTGTGTGTGTGTGTGTGTGTGTGTGTGTATGAGAGAGAGTGAGTGTGTATGTGTTTGCATGTCATTGTGTTTGTTTGAGTAGGTTGGGATTGAATGAGTAGGATGGGCGGAGGTGACGGGGGGGGCACACTCTTTTTAAACTCCACCATCCTTTCTCCCCAGTGATGCCAGTAACGCGCTATTTAGTAGCGTGTTACTCTAATCTGGCCACTTTTTCAGTAACGATTAATCTAATGCGTTTCTATTTCCAAACCCGTAATCAGATTAAAGATACTTATCCAAGTCACTGTGCGTTACTATTTTTGTAATTTTCCTTAGAAAAATATATATTTTATTCTTTCTTCTTGCATCTCGGTGAGTAGAAAGTATCACATATAGGATAAGTGCCATGTATGCGACAACTCACATGTAGGCTATACCAGGCCGCCAGCAACACAAATGTAAAGAGCAGTGGAGGGAGGAGAGAGATGCACGTTTTCTAGCTGGAAATACAGTCACAAAAAAAAATTCTATCTCGCTTCAACAACACCACGTCAAATTTGCAGAAAAGTTTTGAGTGCAATGAGGCTGCATTTGCATAGGAGAATTCACTGTAGACAATTATACACTCCTTGCTGCTCTAATGCAGGTTCAATGTTCATAAAACATGTAAAAAATAATATGTCCGGACTGTTGCAATGGTGTCATGACAGCCAGTCTATCCTTCATTATATCTTAATGACAGATCAAAATGGTGCCACTTTACTTGTGGTGAAATCATTTATTCATTACACCGTCATAATGGTGTCATGACAACCAGTTTTGTGAAACATCCTGTGCACATCTATCTGACCAAGTGCGAGAATTGTTCTTTGACATTGCACATCTTATTATAATAATCATTTTGTCAACATTTCATGAACATAAAAAGAGGTGTGTTTTCTGTGTATGTCAATTTGTCATTATAAGGACATCTCATACAAATGTATTGTCAACCCAAACAAAGTAAACTTGTCATAACAACAACCGCATAACACTTAATGACTAAAGTCATAAACGTTTATGACATGTTCATAATGTTTATGACAAGTTCATGACAGTGTCATGTCATAGTTATGACATTGTCATATCACTCTTATGCAGACACCTTCAAATGAAGTTACCTTCCAAACTGTCCAATTTGAAGCACAAATTTGAAGCACATTCTCGGTAGAGAGAGAGAGGGGGGGGGGAGAGAGAGAGAGAGCGTGAGAGCGTGTGAGAGAGAGAGAGAGAGAGAGAGAGAGAGAGAGAGAGAGAGAGAGAGAGAGAGAGAGAGAGAGAGAGAGAGAGAGAGAGAGAGAGAGAGAGACACACACACACACACACACACCACACACACACACACACACACACACACACACACACACACACACACACACACACACACACACACACACACACACAGAGACAGAGAGAGAGATAGTCCAGAGCAGGCTCAGGCAAGCGTGTGTGTGTATAGGGGGCAGTAGGGATTGACTTTGCGTGTGTGTCAGTGAGAGAGAGAGAGCGGCTTTTTTTTGCTTGCCCTGCTCTAAATGGTTGACACCAATAAACCTTTAACATACGCTGCCGTAAACCACCACGGTAACTGGTGCACCCGCCGCCCAGCCCCTGAGACACCCCCGTAAAACACACAAACACACACCAACACACTCACCCAATCACGAACACACACACAAAAAAATACACACGCACACACACACGCTGCCAGCAGGGAGGAGCAGAGAGCTGCAACAACAGCGGTCCACTGTAGTCCATCCCAGGTTTTGCAAGCTACGTTTCTTCAGTCACATCCGGTAGAGTGTACGCTGGCGCGAATGGCCGGGTCTGTGTTGTTTTCGCCGGCCCTTTCCCCTTTCCCCTCCTTCCAATGGTCAGATTTCGATAAGTGCTACGTAGTCGCAGCTTGCGCCTATTTGGATTATTCTATCGTTCTACCTGATAAAATTGGACTTACCTGCCTGCCACGGACCTGTCGCTGTTGGTGCGCCGGCGTTCTCACCGGCCCAACTCGAGCTTTCCCTGCCATTGACAGAGTGCAGACTGAGATCTGTTCATCTGTTCATCTGGCCAATCAAGGTTTTGATCCAACTTGGCTGTGAGTTCTGCTGGCTATCCCGGTGATCCATGGGGAGGTGAAATGCGCCCGCCGCATACTCCTCTCATCTTCCTCATCAACGCCTTGCTGTCCTTGTGGATACATACCTGCGGATCTATCATGGCACCGCAGGCCAAAGTGGATTTAACCTACTTTGCAACTGACTTGCTTCAGTTAAACTCCTCGTTCCGTCGGCTGCCAACTGAAGTTTACAAACTTTGCACCAGCCTCTGCATCGCACGTCGGCCCCGGTATCTACACTGAGGCGGTCGGCGTAAAATCCACTTCCATTCCGCATCTGAAAGCACCATTCCAACTATGCTGTCGGCACCGCTCACACGATCGTCGACCAGACAACGTAGAAGTGGGGGCATTGATCCCCGAAAACTGACTGGCCCTGGCGGTGGAGCTAATGGGTATAACCTTTGACATGTGGAGTTCGTACGCTGTACACAATCTTCTATCTCACTGGCGGCAAAAGTGGCGCTACTCAACACCAGGTCGGTGTCTAATAAGACGTTCCTTTTAAACGCGTGGGTGAAACATCCGTCTTTGGAGAACTTTGTCCAACTAACTGCTCCTTCCTTCGAACACCTAGGTCTTCCGGGAGGGGTGGTGGTGTTGCTTTGATTTTCAGGGATACATTCAAATTACGGCTACTTTCTGTGGGGTCTTATTCCACCTTTGAAATTCAATGCGTAATGGTGGAATCTACTTCATCTCCGTTAGTGTGCGCTCTGGTCTACAGGCCCCCGAAACCAAATAAGGACTTCATTACAGAATTTTCAGACTTTCTGTCGCATTATATAACATTGCATGATCGACTGTTGGTTTTGGGTGATTTTAATATCCACATCTGCTGCCCAGATAAACCTATGGTCAAGGAATTCTGACATGTGTTGGATTCTCTTGGCTCTATGCAACATATCGGTCCACTCATTTACTATGACATTTATGAAGTGTTTTATTGACAAAATCAATCACATTAAGCAGTCTTTCACCCCCTCATCAGCAGTCACACCCCTGCATCACTTAGGCGTTAGGCCTTCAGCTCTTTTTGACCATTTACTACCAGTGTCACTAGAGGAACTATGGGACATTGTTCGGGTCATGAAGCCCTCAACTTCTCCAAATGATGCTGTCCCCTCCCAAATAATAAAAGATGCCTTTGACTCCATCGGCCCAAGTATTCAGGTCATCCTCAACTCTTGCCTGACCAGGGGTTTTGTTCCAGCAAGTTTTAAGCAGGCGGTTGTCCAGCCACTGCTTAAAAAACATAACCTGGATGCAAAATGTCCAAGAAACTACCATCCCATCTCAAAATGACCTTTTATTTCCAAAATCCTGGAAGAGGTGGTTTTCTCACAACTATTGCCCTTTTTAAACCATGGCAAGATTTTGGAACCCTTCCAATCAGGTTTTAGATCACGTCACAGCACTGAGACAGCCTTGCTGAAAGTAACGAATGACCTGCTCCTAACTCTGGAGAAAATGCCATTTTGATCTTACTAGACCTCAGTGCCGCCTTCGCCACTGTCGACCACAACACCCTCTTGTCGCGCCTAGAGCAGTGGGTTGGTATAAGTAGCACAGCTCTTCAATGGTTTTCCTCTTATCTCACCAATAGATCTTTCACAGTGTCTATCGGACAGTTCTCCTCACCCTCTGCCTCTGTGTCCTGTGGGGTCCCCCAGGGGTCCATTTAAGGCCCTGTCCTATTCTGCCTATACATGTCCCTCTAGGTAATATAATCAGGAAGCATAACATTGCATTTCACTTTTATGCTGATGATTCGCAATTATATCTTCCTCTCAGATCTGCGGACTTGCTCCAGACCCTCCTTGACTGCCTTGAGGAGGTAAAAGTTTGGATGGGTAGTAACTTCCTCCAAATTAATAATGACAAAACGGTAGTCATTATGTTTGGCCCTTCCAAATCTAAAGCCCCTCGCGTGGCCGACTTAGGTATTCTCTCCCCCTACGTCAAAGCCCACTCCAGAAACCTGGGTGTCATCTTTGATTCAAATGTCTGCATTGACAAGCAAATTGCTGCTGTAGTCAAGAGTTTTTACCAGCTCAGAGTCATTGTCAAGATGAAACCCCATTTATCATTTCACAATCTGGAAATAGAAATAGATGCCTTCATCACATCACGGCTGGATTACTGCAACTCCTTTTACCTAGGACTCCCTCAATCACTCCTCTCTCGCCTTCAGTTGGTCCAGAAATCCGCAGCAAGGCTGCTGACTGGATCCAGAAAGCGGGATCATATAACCCCCATCCTAGCACCCCTCCACTGGTTGCCCATCCAGTACAGAATTCATTTTAAAACCGTACATGGTCTCGGAATTTGCTCAAATGCAAGTTAATGACACTGATATTCCGTAGCACACACACAGATTGAAATCAACGTGAACGTGAATC
>OLKM01001613.1:20000-25000 GCA_900291075.1 Melanogrammus aeglefinus
AGCTACTGCTACCGGATAGCCCTTTGTTATCAGGGGCGAATAGAGTAGCCGAGTGCGTTAGTCTTCTCAGCCGGTGCATAGCCTCTCCACTGCCAAGATCTCGTACACGCCTTCCCGTGGCACACATGGTAACTACGGTCCCTGCGGTCCCAGGCTAAGTTGTACAGGATCTCGGAGCAGCAGTGGGCCCCAGAGACGTGGCATGCAGGCTCATCGGTGAGTGGAAATGCCCTGTTGCCCGTCAACTGCTGTCCCAGTTATGGGTAAATAGCCACAGCTTGGGGAAATAGTGAAGACCCCAATGGCAGAGCAGGTGGAAGATGGTTGTGTGAGAACCACCACAACGACTGGGAAGGCGGAAGAAGGCAACCCCATAGCCACATGTGTTAACTCAGGAGGGTACAGTGGCAAGGAGAGCTCACCCTGAAAACATACCTGCACCTGGGGACAGGCACAGGCGGAGTCCAACTGACCGGACCACCGGCAGTCCCCTGCAACTCCTGCCAGACGAAGGTCGTCATGGGTTCTCTCATGCCACTGGAGGTCCATCTGGTAGGTGTGAAGATGGTGGGAGTGAGGTCTGCGCACCCACACCCTCACCTTAATCCTCACCTATGCGCAAGCTTCTTGCTCCCCCCCCCAAAAAAAAAGTCCTGTGGCGTTGCGGAATGGTGGTGGGTACTGGCCAAGGATGAGTATCTAGCTAAACCATGCACACAGGCGGCAATGTAATGATGGTCATTAACACTGTGGGATGGAGCAGCGCGACATTTTGGCAGCTTCCATTGCGACTGAGCAGCCACACTGCTCACCCCTGTGATGGGGAAGGACCTAGAAAGGTGGTCCAAAAATTGTCTGCTCCCCATACTCCGGAGCATCCCCCCCTCGCGGTCGAAAAATAAAAGATAAAAAAAATAAGATAAGCATTGCTTCGTGGAATGTTCGCACACTGCTGGACCTCGCTGGAACTCCTGACAGGCCCCACCGCAGGACAGCACTGGTGGCCCTGGAGCTTGAAAGATGCAACATTGACGTAGCAGCTCTCAGCGAGACAAGACTACATGGAGAGGACTCCCTGTCAGAGGTTGGTGCTGGGTACACCTTCTTCTGGAAGGGGTCCCCGAAGGCACTTGCCGTAATCATGGAGTTGGCTTTGCTGTGAAGTCTAAACTGCTGCAGTGCATTCTGGAATCCCCCATCGGCATCAATGAACGACTGATGACATGGCGCATTCCCCTAGCAAAGGAACGCTTTGCCACGCTCATCAGTGCATATGCACCCACTCTTGATGCCGAGCATAACATCAAAGAGGATTTCTACAGAGCTCTTGATGATGCCATATTACAGAAAACCCTGGCCACGGACAGGCTCATACTCATGGGAGATTTCAATGCTAGAGTGGGCACGGAGCACCTGACATGGAGTAAAGTCATTGGCCAGCATGGAGTGGGGAAGATGAACCACAATGGGCTCAGACTCCTCTCCCTCTGTGCAGAACACCAGCTGGTCATTACCAACACCATCTTCCAGATGAAGAACAGACTAAAGACCACCTGGCAGCACCCTCGCTCAAAACATTGGCGTCTCCTCGACTATGTGATTGTCCGTCAAAAGGACAGAAAAGATGTCCTCACCACCCGTGTCATGCGCGGAGCTGAGTGCTGGACTGACCACCTCATGGACAGATCCAAACTACTTATTAGCATTCAGCCCAGTGGCCCGAGGACAGCTCCAAACAAGATACTCAACTGTACAGTGCTGAACAGCCCCACTACCAAAGACCACCTTTGACGGTTCCTTGCTGAAAACCTCTATAAGATCCCGGAGGAATCAGCCGACTGGCCCGCCCTGCGCCAGGCTATTTATAGCGCAGCCTTGGAGACGCTCGTTCAGTCAAGGAAACGGCACCAGGACTGGTTTGACTGTAACTCAGCTGAGATACAGTCACTTCTAATAACCAAGCATTAGGGCTGTGACTCCGAACTTTGAAATTCGAATATAATTCAAATACCAAAAAATAAATCAAAATTCGAACGAATATTAGGCATCCCTTAATAATCGAACCTGTTATGGGCAGGCCAAGAGGGAGAGACGTCGGAGAACCCGACGCAGTCTAATAATAATATTATAATGACAACGGAAGAGGCAATGAATGAAGAATTGATTAGACGGCGATTTATTAGAAACCTAATAACCTAACCGTTGTTATTCTGATATTGAGACAAATCATGATCACTGTTCTATAGCGTCCATTTTTTGAGTCTCAATGTCTACTTCATTTTGTTTATATGCTACAGGCCAAAAGACTAAATGAATATGTTACTTACTTGCTCCTTTTAAGTATAACATATAACATAACTTGTGGAGTCCAATTCCTCCACTGAAAAGGGTGGAAAAAAGTGCTTACAACTCTCTGCTAGTTAGCGATCTATCTCTTCTCTACGTGTAGTTGTGTTGCACGAATGCTGCTGAGGGAGGTAACCTATTTGATTGATTCGCTGAATTGTCCAATCATGTGGTGATAACAAAAAAGAAAAGCGATACCATTGGCATTGGTCGCACACTGGTGCGACCCGAGGGCGAATTCTTGCACCGATGAAAAGCTGTCCCTGGTGATAGACAGCCAAAAGTTAGCGAGCTTACATTGACTTCAACCTGGCCGGTGCCCCTGACTTGGAGGAGGGCTTTATTTCGAATGACCAATAACTAGCCTAGCCCAAATCATTGACGTTCAGGCGCATTTAAATGGTTGCTGGCAGTGACAAGTATATCACACAATTAAACGAGGATCAATGCTGTGTATTTTTGTTCATTTATTTTGGATTGATAATAGTTGATTAGTAGTTGGCAGATATATTCAAGTGAATATTTCACGGAGGGGCGGTGCCTTAGCCCCCTCTATTGACCCACCGCCACTGCCGGTAACCACAGCAACGCGGTATACAAATCTTGCAAAGCCCAATCCAGGTCTTACTGAAGGCATTTAATGGTCAAAATACTATTAATAAATATTCGAATATATTCAAATATTAATATTAATAAACAATAAAACTTCGAATATGCTTTTTGGGCAAAAGTCAAAGCCCTACCAAGCATGAGGCCCACAAAGCTCTCCTGTCCTGCCCTGGATCTCCCACCCATAAAACCACCTTTAATGCTGCAAGAACAGCAACCCAGCGAGCCCTCTGGAGCAATTGGCCGAGTCCAATCAGCTGATGGGTCCACACTCTTCAAGGACAGCCACGAGATAATTTGTCCGTTAATAATGTGCCCGTTGGGCAAATTATTTTGAGAGTCTCCTCAACCACACCAACCCTGTCGACCCACATATTCTGGATAATCTCCCAGACCTGCCGCCAACCACACACCTGTGCTGTGTCTCAAATCGCGCAATTCTCTAAGTGCACTGCTTTATAGTACGCAAATTTCGACAAGCTAGTACCATCTCAAATCAAACACTGCCGCTGCGCACTTACCGGAAATGACTCAACAGCTTCTTCTTCTACTACTTTTTAACGCTGATTGCAACCAACCAACCGCCGCCATTTGAAAAGTAGTGACGTATCTTCCGTTTAGCGACGTAGCTCTAGACGTAGCGTCGTTTCTGGCTGTTTGAGTGCGCCAATGTAGTGCGCATAGCGCACTACATTTTCGCACACTGCTCAGTGTGAACGCACTTACGTACTCAAAATATTAAGTATAAGTGCAGAAGTGCGCGATTTGGGACACACCACTGGACACCCCACAACTTTACTCAGAAGTCCAGCAAGCCATTGCAGGGCTGAAGAACAATAAAAGCGCTGGACCCGATGGAATCCCTGCAGAGGTTTTCAAAAACGGAGGATACATCCTCATGCGTCACCTGCACCTCCTGATCCAAAACATTTGGGAACATGGGACCCTCCCAAATTAACATCATGGTAATTTATAAACAGAAAGGAGACATAGCAGTATGCGGCAACAGCCGCCGACTGATATCTCTCCTCTCCATCGCAGGGAAAGTCCTAGCCAAGAACATGCTCAACAGATTGGTTGGGCACATCTCAGAAGGTGTGCTTCTGGAAACACAGTGTGGTTTGCGGAAGAACAGATCCCCGACAAACATGGTTTTTGTCTTGAGGTAGCTGCTGGAGAAGAGCCGAGAGCATCACAAAGTCCTTTACATAGTTTTCATCGACCTCAGCAAAGCTTTTGACACGTCAACCGTGAGTTGCTCTGGAAATACCTCTGCAAATTTGGGGTACCACCCAAGTTTTTTAGCATCCTACAGCAGCTACATGATGGGATGCAAGCCAGAGTGCTCACAGGAGAACTCCAGTCAGAGTTTTATAAGATAACGTTGGGGTGATACAAGGCTGTGTCTTGGCTCTGGTGCTCTTTAACATCCTCCTCTCTGCCACCATCTGCCTCTTTCACAGTGTCATGGGACATGAAGATGGTATCCATGTGAATACCGACTTGATGGAAGCCTCTTCAACATCCGTCGGCTCCAGGCCCACACAAAGACAGTTCTTTGACACATCATTCAAACATCAATGAATTTGGTGAGCATTTCCCATTGGGGGGCGCTATAATTAACAAAGACGTGTTTTAACTGCTCTTTCGTAACAAACAGCTTTTTCTAATTCAAAACCGTTTGGCCATGACAGCCAATCAAACTTGACGGCAAAGCCTGTTGTCAATATCAACATTACATAACCACAGGCCACAAATTATGTCCAATTATCCTGAAACTTGCTCTACATGATCCTAAGACCAAGCCAAACAAATCTCCAAAACACCCTTTTCTAATTCAGAACCGTTTGGCCGTGACAGCCAATCAAAATTGACTGCAAAGCCTGACCACCATGTTGAAAGTGGTCAATATCAACATAACATATTCACAGTCCACAAATTATGTCCAATCATCATAAATCTTGCCATATTTGATCTTCAGACCAAGCCGAACAAATGCGCGTGTTTTTTCAAATTCTAAACCGTTTGGCCGTGACAGCCAATCA
>OLKM01001613.1:30000-44853 GCA_900291075.1 Melanogrammus aeglefinus
GCTACGTTACTGAAATAACTAGTGAGGGGCATTATCTCCCTTGGATGATCTGTGTGTGTGCTTTGTTGATCTGAATAGAAGTTGTGTCTCGATTCATACTGCCTTGTGTCTCATTGATTCTCGAGCTCGATGCTTTGCTTAGAGATGATCCAGAGCAAGAGACTACACCACATCAGGCAACCGAAATGATAGCAAAAGAGCGAATAACATAATTTTTGGCTGGGTTGTAGGCAGTGGAGGGAAACAAAACTTAAGGTTTTGAATAACGGTGTAGTGGTGTAATGGCCTCTTCTTTTTGGAAACGAGAAATGACATGGACAGTCGGGTCACAAGTTGATCTGGCTGCCTCCTGCTCATAAGAATTCTAGTTGTGCTTTTTAGTACTACAGATGATCACGTTTCTGTGGCTCAACGGTAGCCCACCTACCTACTTCCGCTCAATTTTCATTTCACTTCAGTAGTCAATCTGGGTCTAAGGTATATTCATGGCTTTCTTCGATGCCAGATTTTTGGCAGTCCAATCATCAAACAGAGGGAGTGGCTGAGAACAATGATGTCGAGGTCGGGCGCCATTTTCAGTTGTAGTCAGAGAAAGACCAGGAAGACAATGGAGAAGGATACGAGAGATGCTGCCATGGCATGTCTCTGTCTCCGCGTTCTTCCACTTCTGAAACATTTCTGTATCGCGCAGTAGCCTGGTAATCATCGCACAGCATTTTCTGCAAATCCGACACGACCGAAGCGATGTATTGTCAATGACAAGACCCAGCATCGACAGTTGACTGCAAACATTATCTCTGTCCTTACTATCGAATATTAATTTAGAATGTACAGCTGATCCTTGAACTATTAAATTAGATAAACAAAACCTGCAGCTATCGTTCAGAGACATCTTCACGCTTCATCTTGTGTTGTTTGTGTAAAGCCTGCACATGCGCGCAACGTGGTTTCCGGCCGGTCCGGTCGCATGACATACGTCCAGACCAAACGGTATGCAATTGGTTCCAGAGTGGCACTGGGCAGATCCAATCCTTTTAAAACTTCAAGAGACACCCACCTCCAAGTGAGTGAACGTTTGTCAATTGGGCAGTTCCAGACCTTCTGTAGAAATGAAATGAAGTACAATGGTCTGGTAGGACCAGCCTAGCTCAACGGCACAATGGAATGGAAACTCATCTTGAAATACATCTTGAAATTGTATGAGTTCGTATCCCTTCTTCATTATAAAAAAAAATCACATTTTCCATTAATTTTGGCCATTTCATTTCCTCCAATTAGACTCCAAATACGAATGAGATGGGTAAGTTCTGACATTTTATTGAAACAAATCAAAGAGGCATTGCAAGGACAGCTATGAGTCTTTTCCCGATTTCCAACCAAGGACCTATTCCAACAGCTGCTGTAGTTAACACAGTCACTAGTTCAACTGAAACACCGGTTTGCGCACTCTTATCCGGTGCGATCCGGTGCAGGCATGCTGGTCGCTCTTTCGTGCCCTGCATCTCGCTGCTTCTCTAGAGCTGCAGCGGCCTCCCGCAGCAACTCTGTGAACGTCTTTTCCGCCATTTTCACGTTATTACTATATACGTCAAACCTCGCACAATGCTAGGCATAGAAAATAAAGTGCCATGTGTCATGGATGATCAGCTGGTCTGACGAGGATTTGCAAGATCTTTTGCAAAGTGTTTTTCATAATCTTTTGCAAAGTGTTTTGCGGGTTGAAATGTAATTTGAATTTTGCAGCACACGGAGCAGGGCGGAGTGCAATGCAATCACGGGGAAGCTGTAGCATTTCAATTTGAATAAAGGAACTCAAACTTTATTTTTATTGTTATAACTTTTGCAAATTTTATTGAGGATTTCATTGTCACTTTGCATCTTAAAATACACATTGAATAACGTATTTACAAATTACATTATTAAATTGCATAATGAATTGTCAATTGCATAATGTAATGACTTTTTTTTTATTGAACTGCAAATTGCATTGCCATTTGAATTTTGCTACATATATGCTTCCATGTACTTGGATGGCATGTGGCGATCATTTATTTGTTTGTTTTTTAAATTTGCCACGAATACTTTGGGTTAAAGTCTTGCAGTGAGAGACAATTTGCGGCAGATTATCTAAAGATGAAAGCAGCCTTCTCAACCCGGTCGGGGTGACAGGAACTGGAAATTAAACTGGCTTGGTGCCATGACCTGGGTGTGTATGTATGTGTTTTGTGTGTGTGTGTGTGTGTGTGTGTGTGTGTGTGTGTGTGTGTGTGTGTGTGTGTGTGTGTGTGTGTGTGTGTGTGTGTGTGTGTGTGTGTGTGTGTGTGTGTGTTTGTGTGTGTGCGCGTTGTTCCACATCTTCCTGAGCAGGCAATACTGTGACGACACAAGAGTACATGCAGTATGCTTGCATGCAAATGCGTGTCTGCTGGTGTGATTGTGTGTTTGTTTTCACATTTACGTGCACGTGTGAGTGCATGCATGCATACACATACATGTCTGTGTGTTTGTGTGCATGCACGTGCATGTACATGTTATGCATACATGTGTGTGTGTCAGCCGTGGCGTTCCATCTTCGTCCCCCGCAATGTCTGTCCAAAGCTGAAGGTAGATAATAGGTTTCTACTCCTCCAGTGTGGCAATATGATGATGAATCAATATTCAGATAATCTCACAACCACAGATAAAGCATACGATAAAAGTGTCATTATCTTTAATTTACCATTCAGATTCATTCATTTTCTTTTGGGTCGTTTAAATAAATAAATAAAAACATTTGCAAACGTGGCAAGTCAGCAAGATGTCAGCCTAGGGTAGATTTGTCTATAGAATGAGTATTCACATACCTGTGTGTGTGTGTGTGTGTGTGTGTGTGTGTGTGTGTGTGTGTGTGTGTGTGTGTGTGTGTGTCTGTGTGTGTGTGTGTGTGTGTGTGTGTGTGTGTGTGTGTGTGTGTGTGTGTGTGTGTGTGTGTGTGTGTGTGTGTGTGTGGCGTGCGTGCGTGCGTGCGTGCGTGCGTGCGTGTGTGTGTGTGTGTGTGTGTGTGTGTGAGTTGGTGTGTGTGTGTGTGCGTGTGGATGTGTGCATGTGTGTAAGTCGTGTGTGTGCATGCATGCATGTGTCTGTGCATGGGAGTAATCTGAGGAATCCAACATGTTTGAGAGGTTTATTTAAAAATTGATTTTGGAAGGGATTGAGGCTGTGACAGACATATATTTTCCATTTAAAAATGTTTAACGTTTTGTGTCTGTCTGTGTGAGTGTGTGTCTGTATGTCTGTATGTCTGTGCTTCCACTCCCCAGAGTTGGAGTGTTTCTCATCCACGGATGTCGCTGAGATATTTCAGTTCACCTCCATTTACTGCCTTGCTCATCGGCCACTAGAGAGTTAAGATATACCTAGGGGCACAGGATCAAATAATGTTTGGGTTTACTCCAAACCGAGAAGGTATGGGATTCGATCCCCAGCGTAGATGCACCGTTGAGCAAGGAACCCCATAACCCCTACTTGCACTTCATCACATGTATTCACTGTACGCCAAGATGGATAAATGTGTATGCTACTTGGGTAGTGCCTTGCTCATGGACTGCTCCTTATGATCAGGGCTTTTCTTCTTTGTGTTTTAACCTTTTCTGTTTCCTCTGGGATTTCACTTTTTCACTGATCAAATAAGAACTAATCAGAGCAGCGTTTCACCCCACCTCTCTCATCCTGTGAGCAAACAACACTAAACTGCTTGGTATGCCATGTTGAAATAAGCAGTCTGTTCATCTTTTTCAATATATTTATATATGAGAGAGAGAGAGAGAGAGAGAGAGAGAGAGAGAGAGAGAGAGAGAGAGAGAGAGAGAGAGAGAGAGAGAGAGAGAGAGAGAGAGAGAAGAGAGAGAGAGAGAGAGAGAGAGAGAGAGAGAGAGAGAGAGAGAGAGAGAGAGAGAGAGAGAGAGAGAGACAGAGAGACAGAGAGAGGCAACAGTAGAGAACCTAGAGAGAGACTAGAACGAGATAGAGAGAAACATTAATGAATAGAGCACCTTTGTAAATATAAAACATCACTTTTACGTCTGTTCACATTTCGAATACTGCGTTTGTACAATTTATCTTTATTCATCTGTTCGTAGGAGATACTGGACCTTTTTATAGTATTCTGCATTTTACTTTTCATATATTGAGTATTTAATATATTCTAATATCTGATCTGGATTTATATTTTGTATTTAACGTTTAATACTTTGACCTCCTAACTGTTCACCTGTCTCAAAACAATCTCAAAACACTCTACCTTTTGAATCGAGGCGACAATCTTGGGTCTCACCGCTAGCTGAATTTGTGAACCGAAACCAATGCCGTGTTCCAATACCCGTAGGCCTACTGGCCGCACTTACTAGCCAAAATTTGAGTACACAGTAGGTTCCAATTCAGATCCGGCGAAAAGAAGTATACTTCAAGGACCCGGATGCCGTACTCCAAACGGGCTAATCGTGAAGTGTGGCTCGAAGGACACTCCCCGTACTCAACGGCAGCCATCTTAGCTACGTAGCGGAAGAGGCGGAGCCAGGCTGAGCGGCCAACTCGAAAAAATAGTAGACTAAACTTGATCATTGATATCATAATATCATGACTACGACTTTAATAACTTTCATCACAAAAGTAAACCCCCACTATAACTTAAATAAAATGTCTAATTCTGCTGTTGTATGGGCTAAGTTGGTAGACAAAAAAAAGCATACATGATGTTTAAATAACACCTACCCTTGCATTGTCTGTCTCCGTCAGGAGGAGGAGGTAACGTCGACGACGTCGGCGCATTCTCCACATTTGCTGTGTTAACGGACCCATATTGCACAACTAAAAAGATGTTTAAACACAACGGGTACTTTATTCCACACTTCAAAGCGGGATGTTTTTGGCGGGTGACGAGCGGAGGCTGTCGCGATCGTCATTTCCAGTAAGTGCCCCACAGAGTACTTGATTTGGACCAGCACTCACATCTGAAAAATTTGTGTACTCAAGTGAGTACGGATAGTGCAGAAATTGTACTTCCTTTAAGTATACTCATGGAAGTACGGGTATTGGAACACGGCACAAATGACTAATTCAGTTTCCCAAACCGATTTGCCAACCATCTAGGCAATAGCCCATAGCGACCACAAGTTGAAATCCAAAGCTCGTCCTATGCCTACAGGTCACCACCCATTTTCTCTCCTCCACCACACTTTACCATCTCTTTTCACCATCTCATTTATACACAAAATAAAAAAACAAAACAAATAAACACAAACTGTCAACTGTGCTGTTGGAATTGGTGTGTGTGTGTGTGTGTGTGTGTGTGTGTGTGTGTGTGTGTGTGTGTGTGTGTGTGTGTGTGTGTGTGTGTGTGTGTGTGTGTGTGTGTGTGTGTGTGTGTGTGTGTGTTTTTGTTTCAATGAAAAGTTGGGACAAATGTCTGGACAAACACCAACAAACTCAGGACGTGTGGAAATGTCAGGACAAAATCATGGTCCTGACTTTTCTGACCATGCTACAGTGATCTGCAGTCTTAAATAATGCATCTAGTGCAAGAATCTCACTTGTCCTAAATTTTCATGATTCCCGGAAAGATTTTGTGTAAGTGTGTTTAGGTTTTTGCTAAACTGTGTGAATGCCAACTATCGGTGACATTTAGAACTTTCAAATACTTGCGGTCACGTGACTTTATGTCCTGACATTTCATGTTTGCCTGATCACAAACTCCTACCTTCTCTCTCCTACCTTAACAAATTTGCATTTTATTAATACTATACATCATGAAAGACTACTACAACATTGCAGTCCTGGCAATCTTCAGCGAATCATGCTGCGTGATTGATTCTGAGAAATACACTGTTGCAACAGTAGTCTGCCGTCGGAAGCCCCGCGGGGATGTGCGACTGAGGGAGGCCATGATGGGAAGTGGGGACAGGTGCGAAAAGCCTTGCATTGTCCAGTAGCGCGGACCGCTGGAGAGTTGCAGACCAAGGAACGGTGGTGCCAGGGACGAAATCCCCTGGAACCCGCAGCAGTTGGCCATAAACAAGCTCTGCGGAGGAGGACTGTAGGTTTTCCTTTGGTGCAGTCCTGATGCCAAGCAATACCCACGGGAGCTTGTCAACCCAGTTGCTGTCTTTGAGGCTGGCACGAAGAGCAGCCTTCATCGACCTATGAAATCGCTCACAGAGTCCGTTAGCCTGTGGGTGATATGCGGTCGTGTGGTGGAGTTTCACTCCGAGGCTCTGTGCGACAGCGCTCCACAGCTCAGATGTAAACTGCATGCCCCGGTCAGAGGATATGTCGGAAGGAGTGCCGAAACGGCAACCGAGGTGCTGATAAATTCCCGTGTCATTTCGGCCGATGCTAGTGACGTCAGTGGCACAGCCTCAGGCCAACGGGTGGTCCTGTCAACCATGGTCAACAGGTAGGTGAAACCGTGAGAGGTGGGCAGAGGGCCGACTAGATCCACGTTTACATGGTCAAACCCATGGGCGTCAGTTTGGTTTGAAATGTGGTGGGGACAGAGACTCATTCAGAAGTACATTTTCAGAAGTGCTGGGTACAATGAGGATGCACTCTTTTTTTTCTCTCTTTAGTGCCGAGATCTGTCTGGCAGGTTTTATGAAGAAAACGTTTCCAAAAAGCATCGGACATATGACCCACTATGTTCTGCTCCATGAAGGCCTATCCAATGTTGACAACAATGTGACATTGTTGCACAGCTGAACGCTGTATCACATCATGAGCTGGCTGTTTTCAATTCACAACACGCATTCCATCAAAACTAGCGCATGCACTCCCCACAATTATTCCAGAATTCAAGCAAAGCAAGAATGACCAAAAGTCACTTTGATGAGCTGTGTAATAAGTAAGAGATAATGTATAGAATGCCGGTCCTTATCGGGAGAATAAGCCCCGACAGGGCGAACAGGACCCCGACGCGCAGCGAAGGTGACTTGCTGCCCACTGAAGGTGCTTAATTTCGATAAAGACCGGCGACGTTCTATACATTATCTCCTTTATTACACGGCTACGTGTCAAAACGAAAAAAATAGCCTACTTCACATGGTGTCTTTACAATTTATTTGTATTCGTAGTGTGGATCAGCAGAGAAATAGTCCGCCAAAGACGTTGACGTCGCTTAGCAACCGAGGACGCTGTGTTCGAAAAGTTACCGGACTACTTGAGGAGTGATACCAGAGACGTCTTTATAGGCAAAAAGTCCTTTGTTTTCCATGACGGCGGTCAATTATACTAAGCAACGGTGAATTATCAAATATAATTCACCGCTGGATGTTTTGAAGAGCCCATGCAATGGAACGGAGCGTTTCACGGCATTGAGAAGACCCGTGTAATAATCCATAATAATTCAACTCGATGCTTTTTTTTGTGGTGGGGACAAAATGAAGCTTGACGAAATCTGGTGGGGACGCGTCCCCGGCGTAATCAACGCCTATTGTCAAACCGTCTCTCCGGCACCGGGAACAACTCCAACGGGGCTTTAGGCCAAGTCCACACGTACCAAAACAATCTTTTTTTTCTCCGTTTTCCCTTTCCCATTTGCGTCCACACGGATCCATCTCAATACGACTCAAAAACGCTACTTCATGTTCCAGGCGTATAGGTGGCGCTGTTTTTTAAGAAATTCACCGGAAACGAAGAGGAAGAGGCGGGAGCATGCACAAAAAGCTTGAGCACTGTATACAAATATATATATATAATATATATAATATAATATCATATATAATATATACACAATATCTTCTCCAGCAGGAACACGAGCATGTAGTCGGCCATAGTTGTTGTTATGAGACGTCGTCACAGGTTACAAGAGGTTACGCTCGAGGGGTGTGGCGATGACATCATCGAAACGCAAGTATGCGTTTTGGCCGTCCAGACGAACACTCAAGGGGTGCGTTTCTGAATTTATTCACCCTGGGACCTGGTTTCAGAAAACTCAGTTTTCATGCAATGCGTTTACAGGATTCGTGTGGACGATCGGCCAAAACGATGCAAAACATCTGCGTTTTAACCAAAAAACGGCTCCGTGTGGACGGGCCCTTAGTGTGGTGGTGCACTTTGGCCCGCTGGCACTCAAGACAGGTGTTAACCCAGTCCCTAACGTCCTTCTTGAGGCCGTGCCAAACAAACTTAGCCGCAACCAATCTCTGTGACGCCTTCGAACCTGGGTGGGAAAGACCATGGATGGCATCAAAAACTTGTTGTCTCCATCCCGTGGGAATGATTGGTCGAGGACTGCCTGTGGAGATGTCACACAGGAGTGTGGTGCCGGCATCACTAAAAACCACATCCTCTTTTCAGCCCTGTAGTCGAGTTCCTCATGAGTTGCACGTCTGGGTCTGTGGTCTGGTCCACTGCAATGTGGTTGTAATCCAAACCAAGATGGACTGCTCCTACCACAGTCCGTGGCAGGCAGTCCGCCACCTGGTTGTCCTTACCGGCAATGTGCTGTAAATCCGTGGTGAACTTGGAAATGTAGGACAGATGACGTTGCTGGCGGGCGGACCACGGCTCAGCCACCTTGGCCATGGCGAAAGTCAGCGGCTTGTGGTCAAAGTGTCTGATGGGGAGGTAAAGACCATGCAGCTCCCGGTCGAAAGTGCTGTACTTCTGCTCGTTGTGACGCAACTGACGGCTGAAGAAGGCAAGCGGCTGCCAGGCCCCGCCCACCCACTGCTCGTAGACGGCACCGACAGCGTAGTCTGAGGCATCCGAGGTGATGGCGATGGAGTCTGTGGGAGAAGGGTGTGCCAGCATGGTGGCGTTCGCCAGGGCTGCCTTAGTGGCAACAAAAGCCTTGTCCCTGCTCTCAGTCCAGTCCACAGCGTGCTTGGGCTTACCTTGCAAGGCCTCAAGTCTGTTGTCAGACCAGGCCGCCGACTGGGCGCTAGCAAACTCTATTAATAGGTCCTCTCTCGCGCTTTCCTATACCGATTTTGTTTATGAGATGCGGAGGGTATTTGACCACCCGGTTCGGGGAAAGGAAGCCAGCAGCTGACTTCTCTCCCTGCGTCAGGCCTCAGACTCTGTCGGTCAGTTCGCGTTAAACTTCCGTATTCTCACGGCGGAGAGTGGGTGGGACGAGGCAGCTTTACAGAGCGTTTTTTAGAGGGGACTATCCGACCGTATTCGAGACGAACTCGCCGTTAGATACGAGACCAGCTTGTTAGATGCACTAATTTCCTTAGCCACCCGCTTGGACAATCGGTTAAGAGAGAGACAGAGGGAGAGACTCAACCGTACTGAAACTCCTTCCGTCACTGCTGGTTCTGAATCTACCGGTTGGCCGGTTTTCCGGACTAACAGGTCTCGTTCTGCTCCCTCAGCTCCTCCCACCGATGTAGGACTCGGGCCCGAACCCATGCAGGTGGGGAGAATGTGGTTGTCCTCTGCGAAACGCCGCGGCCGTACTAGGAACAACCTATGTCTTTACTGTGGGGAGGGGGTCATTCTCTTGACGCATGCCCACAGTCAGTAAAAGGGCCGGCTCACCAGCTTCCAGGGGGCCGCTGGTGAGCCAAGTAGCCGGTCCTCCGGTTTCCCCCACGCAGATCCTAGTTCCAGGTCAGTTACCTGGTCTTCAGCATTCCAAGCCCTTTTTTGTTTTTATTGACTCGGGCTCTGATGAGAACTTTATTGACTATGACCTTTGTTCACGAGCCCAGCTGAGACTGGACTCAGTCACCTGACCCCATAGACCTCTCTGGAGTTCCCTCCATTTACCATGACCTCCGCCCCTATGACTGCTCTATTGATTTGTTGCCCGGTGCCCCTCTGCCTTCCAGCAAACTGTACAACTTGTCTAAACCGGAAAGAGAGTCCACTATGTTTCACTGGCGAACGGCCTCATTCGTCCCTCTTCCTCTCCCGTGGGGACAGGGTTCTTCTTTGTAGAGAAGGACAAATCCCTGCGCCCCTGTGTGGACTACAGGTGAATCAACGACATTACGGTCAAGAACAAGTACCCTCTTCCGCTTCTCGACTCTGCCTTCGCTCCTCTTTACCAGGCCACCGTCTTCACTAAGCTGGATCTCCGGAACGCCTACCATCTGGTTCGCGTCCTGGAGGGGGACGGATGGAAGACAGCGTTCAACACTCCACTGGGTCACTTTGAGTACCTTGTTATGCCTTTCGGGCTCACTAATGCACCAGCCGTTTTCCAGGCTCTAATCAATGACGTTCTCCGGGAAATTTTACACCGGTTTGTAGTTGTCTATCTCTCGATGACATTTTTTATTTTGTAATCTTGGGACCTCGAGCTGAACACAAGCAGGCGCAGCGTTCGGCTGGGTGTGTTACCGGCGGATGGGAGAACAAGCTAGTCGTCAAGGCTGTAAGAAAATGTTCCTTCCATGCCGACGCGCGCAGGTCAGTTTCCTGGGCTTCGTGGTGCAGAGGGTTTCAAGTTAACAGGCGGGATCTGAAAAGGTTGAGGGCTGGTTGGAAAGATCGGCGTTAAGAGTGGCCGGTTCTGACCACTCGAGGAAAAAGCTACAAAGGGTTTCTAGCGTTTGCCAACTTATTTAGAAGGTCATAAGGGATTATAGTTCAGGGTGGCTGGCTCCCCTTACCCAATTAACCTCACTTAAGGTCCTTTCAGTGGTCGCAGGAGGCTCCAAGTCCAGCGTTTGCTGCGGCTTCGAAGAAGCTGTTCTCCCGGCTCCTGTTCTGTGTCATCCTGATCTGGCTATCCCAGTTCGTGGTGAGAGGTGGCGAGGCCTCCACTCTGGAGTTTGGGCCAGTGGTTGTCCCGCAGCGCGCGGCGCTGAGACAAGCAAGTCACCCTGTTCCTTTTTTCCCGTGTTCTGTATTCCGCAGAGACTAATTGATGACGTTGGTAAGGGAAGCTGCTGCAGTGGTGCTTTGCGATTGGGGAATAGAGGCAACTGGTTTGGGGGGGGGGCCCACTGCCATTTATCAGTGTGACAGGACCTGGCCTACATCCAGACCGCCCGTAGGTGAAACTCCTGCCATGGCACGTTGGGCTCTCTGGGGCGTTTTTCGTTTTACCTACTACCGTCCCCATGGTTCCAAGAACTGGCAAAGGCGACGCTTTCTCTCGCCAGACCGACTCCCCAGTGTTGCAGTCGGTAAGGAAATATTCTGCCCCCCGCTGTAGTTTCATCGGGAGCAGGCCCGATGGAGATTGGAAGCGAGTGTGGTGCTGGACGCCCGCAAAGGAATACCTACCCTGAGGGTTGCCCTCCAGGGTCGGATGTTATGTTCCCCGCGGCCTGCACGCCATTCTCAAAGTGTGGGGCACGAGGTCCAGAGTTGCTTGCCATCCAGGTTCGCTACGCTTCTCTTCTCTCTCGCTGCCGACAGCGTTTTTGGTGGCCCTCCATGGCGGCCGACACCAAGGAGTCGTGGCTGCTGTTGCATCTGTGCACGGCAAATCATCACAGCCATAGTGCTGCCGGCTGCGCCTCGCTGGCGCCCTCTACCTGTCCCGCAACCGGCCGTTCCCACATATTCAGTGGATTCGTTGCTGGTTCTCGCCGCCCCTATGACTGGGTAACGATGGTCGTATGGACTATCTTGTCGACTCGTTTTTCCAAGCTGGTGCATTTTTGTCCGCTCTTGTGAACTACTCCCTCAGCTCTGGAGAACGGCAAACCTGGCTGTGTCACTGCAGGGTTCCGCGCTCCACACGCGTATTCCCCAGGACATTTTGTGTGCGGCATCAGGGGACTCCGCAGTCGTCTCCTCTCGAGGGAAGGCGTTCTTGTCAGGGCGTTAGGCGGCTGTCGGCCAGCCTCTCCCCTCCGGCTACCCAGCCACATCAGGACTAACGGCCAGACCGGAGCGAGCTAACCAGGGACTCGGGTCGTCATTACGTTGCGTCGACGCCGAACACCCCGTCTGCTGGTCCTCTATATGGCCGTGTGTTGGGTGGAATACAGCGAGGGAACTCTCTGGTCTGTTCCGCCACAGGTATGTCTCCCTTCCATGTGTCCTTTGGGCTTTCAGCCCCCCACTCTTTCCCAGGTGCAGGAGACAGAGGTGGCGGGTCCCGTCAGTCAGGAACATCTGCGCGCATCCGCTTGGGTGTGGCGCGAGGGCGACGGGAGCGACTCACACGCACGGCGCCCGGAACCAGCAGCTGGACGGACCGTCAACCGCACTTCCGCTCCCGTCTTACCAGGTGGGGCAGAGGGCGTCTGGGCTCTCCTCGTCTGGACCTGCCCCTTCAGCTGGAGTGTAAATATAGCTGAACCTAAGTACATTGGTCCGTATGTGATTTCGGGTATCATTAATCCGTGTTCTATCAAGCTCCCCGGTGCCTCCGCCAGTCTTGCCTATCCACTCCTGTGTTCGCCTTGCCTGCTTGGAAGTACTTTCTGTTCCTTTGCGCAATAAACTTTGGATTTCCGCAACTGCTCTGTCTCTGCATCCGGGGTCAACTAACATCCCGCTGATCCGGAACAGTACCTCATAGTACCCAGATTAAATTTTTGTCCTGATTTGTTAGTTTGGATAGGAAAAAAATGTATGCGTCTATGCTAGTCCCAAAAAGTAATAATTAACTCCTCTAACATCCTAGACTAATCATTCCCTATTTAGGCAATTTATTTAATTGAAAAAAGGACTTAAGTAAAATATAAACAGATGGCTATTATAAAGATTTTTTTTTTAAAAAGAAAAACTTTTTTACTTGTCTCTACGTACCGTTCGAGAAAGGACGTCCCCAGATGCAGGTGGACTTGGTCATGTGTCCCCGTCTTGCTCCAGAAACAATGTGTGTGTGTGTTGTGTGGTGTGTGCCTGGTGTGTGTGTGTGTGTGTGTGTGGTGTGTGTGTGTTGTGTGTGGGTGTGTGTGTGTGTGTGGGGTGTGGGAGGGGGGGTGTGTGCGTGTGTTATGTCCTTACCACTGTGTGTATCAGTGGAGGCGTTCTCATTGAGGAGAGGGGAAGATCTCCTCCTTTAACATTGTTTGAGATAAAAATGTGAGATTGCAAGACTACTGGTAATGAATTAATGCCTTAATGCCTTTGAATAGTATATGTCCGTTTTCCCTGGGTTTTCTTATAGCACATATTAGCAACACCCTATCGCCTATTGACAATGTCCTTAGTCCTCCTCTGACTGGGTGTGACCTTAAGGCGTCTGATTCGCGCTTAAATCTTTTCGCGCTGCGCTATGAACCAATAAGCAGGATCCCAGATTTGGGCAGATGTTTCCACCCATTGGGCTACTTTGTAACCACGTTTGGGTTGGGAAAAATTATCATTGAGCGGGAAATCCTGCCCAATGGCAACGCTGCGATAACAACCAGCATTTGCCTGCAATGCCGCTCAGTCTAAAGACGCAAAAGCAGGGTGAAAGCACCTGAAAGGTTAAACGAGATTTTAACATTTGCGATAGTGTACAATGGATACATTGGAACAAGAGGACAATCTGTTCATGGTTTATTACACAAAGCATTCCATTTATTGAGTTACAGTTGCTAAGTTAGCGACAAAGAAAAGTCAAGGACACTTCGCAAAATCGAGTCACCAAAAAGTGTATAGGTAATGCAGTGTGTGCGGACTACATGGTGTGCTGGGTACTCATGGCTTAACTGGTAGCATTTATAGAATCGACTGTATTGGTGCTGGCGCATGTGTGCTTAATGAATAATGGCAAATCTCCAACGTGGGCCGTTCATGGGTTTCATGATGTCAATAATCTGATAGAGGCAACCAAAAGCCTCGACAGTGTCAAGTTTCACGTTTGGTGCTGCTATGCGGAACTTTCCTTGCCATGCCTATTAGATTAGTTTGTTTTAAATAATGTTTCGTTCTTTACTATTTGTTACTCTGGAACCGGTGCTGTTTGTATTGTGAGAGGGTGTGGAAAGGACGTGAAGATTCAGAGATGATGGTCATTTTAAATTGGCATCATTTTGGTCTGAGTCTTTTCTTTAAAACAATTTACTGATAATAAACATAGCTAAATTACAAACAAAAACTTCGTCATAGCAGGGCAAGAAATGTAAGGGCAAAGATTTTTTATTTACTTTTACAATCAGAGAGTAGGCCTGATTTACTAATGGGCTTTGCATCCTTTCCTTCTTGCCCTTGTAGTACCATTTCAAAGCACACGACTGGCCCACAGCTTTCAAATTACAGTGATGCCACTGGTGGGCTGTATCCATTTTATTCTCATAAGCTATTCCTCCCTACTATTTTGTAGTTCACCAAAACACCCTGAAATAACTTGAGGCTCACATTCTTATGCCATCATACACCAACAGGCCCAATGCAAACAAGCGCGCAGTCCTTCCTCCCTCACTTTAAAAACCACCAGCTGCCACTGGTGTGTATGCAGATTGCATGTTATAGGGTAACTGTGAGGTGTCTGTGTGTTTGTGCATGTTTTTGTGTGTTTATGCAGTGTATGTGTTAAAGGATCACTGTTAGGTGTGTGTGAGTACGTGTGTGTTCTTGATGTGTGTTATAGGGTCGCTTGGAGGTGTGTGTGTGGTGTGTGTGTGTGTGTGTGTGTGTGTGTGTGTGTGGGTGGTGTGTGGGTGCTGTTGTGTGTGTAGTGTGTGTGTGTGTGGTGTGTGTGTGTGTGTGTGTGGATGTGATGTGTGTTGTGTGTGTGTGTGTTGTGTATGTGTGTGTCTTATGCAGGTATAAGGGTCGCTGTTAGGTCAGGAATCTTCTGCATTTTTGCTCCAGCTGATTTGTGTAAAGCCATCCAGCTGAATCTATTCCTGGAGATCTGCTCACAACAATAGTCAGAAGAGATGGAGGAGGGAGGAGGGAGGAGGAGAGGGAGAGGGAAGAATGAGAGGGAGGAGATGAGGGGAGGGATGGGCAATTGAAATGTTATGTAAA
>OLKM01001613.1:45300-67800 GCA_900291075.1 Melanogrammus aeglefinus
GTATATATTATCTATATATATATTATATTATATATATATTATATATACAGTATATACATATGTGTGTGGAATTTTACAATGATAATATCATAATAATTTTACCATAAGACTAAATTGTTTTAATATCGTATAATTTTTTTATTCATGACTGTGTCTTGTTTACGATGACACAAACCAGACTCTTCAAACCAATCATAGTTGAAACAAACCGTTTGCCCTCGCCGTACAACGACGTCACCGGCATTCCATCGGCGCCTTCTTTTTTTCCCGCAGTATATTTTGGGAGCTTCTTTTCGCACGTTCAACGGTTAACTCGCTGAGGGGTGCCATCCGATCTGATTTGGATGTTGCTTGGTGAAGCACTTTGAGACCCAGGGTACAGATCCAGAGCTGTATAAATAAACTGGACCTGGCTCCTGTGAGTGCCTGTGAAGGATCGTGGATGGGAATGTTCCACACTATATCAGCACAAAATACAAATAAATAAAAAACATCTCACACATAAATTGTTATTCTTAGTCTTTTTCATTTGCATTAAAGGAATGTTTTATTTGCTAGTGTATTTACATTATCCTATGGTTAACAACAATGAACAAAACCAGAGAAAGTCTTAATTTCAGAGTTTCAACGTTTAAGGTGCTTTCATTTGTTTGTGCTTTCAGGGGTCAGGTGATAGCTTCTTGACCGCTTGATTTCCGGGAAAACACTAAACCAGCAGAGTGGTAATTTATTTCTATGATATTTCAATATTTATCTATCATTCAACAATGTGCTATGGCAAGTGGCTCATGTCAGCCCCAAGCTAATGTGTTCTGTAACGTTATAATAATACTACAACCAGTGGGGTGTTCCACAAAGCCGGTTTTATCACATAACCGGGTAAGTTAACTCAGGGTTTGCGGTAAATCTAGGTTTTCCGTTCCAAAATGACCACGGTATGTTAGTTACTATAGCAACATATGCTCTGAAGTAAACCTGGTCGGAGCAGGTTTTGCGCAGGGTAAGTTTGAAACATAACCCGGTTTTGGGTGTTTAAACCCAGGTCACCGCAGATGTCATGTGTCAAAGGCATCCCCTTTTGATGAGAGAACTGCTGATATTGGAGCGCAAATTATACGTGCAATCCACCGGGAGCGATTAATAAGACAACGGCTCGACATCTTGGCATATCGGATGACTTTTTGCTGGAGAAATATAGATTCTCGCGCAAATCTTTAATATATTTAAATAGCCTTCTCCAGCCTTACATAGCCAACACTACCAATCGAGGACCCTCAGTTCACTCCAGACTATTTGCGTAGCCCTCCGTTTTTTGCAAATGATAGTTTTATCTAGGCTATAAAGTTGGAGATGCTGAGCACATCTCAGTCCTTTCAGATGACCCATCCAAGATTTTTATCGGCCTCCTATCATACAAAGAATAATATTGTATGAGTATGCCGAGAGGCACTTACAACATAAAGTATAAAATAGTCCTAACGGACTTACATCCACTGGAGAATGTTCGATCTTAGCCGGCGGCTTCATTACAAGCACTAATCCATCTGTGAAGATGATGAATTGTCACTTTTAGGTTTTCTACCCAGTTACCAAAAAAAGAAACATTTGGAAAATATGCGACGTGGCACGCACATGCGCACGCATGTGTTACTTCGAAGGCAAACAAAATATAAAATACAAGAAAACACAAAAACCTACATTCAACTAGGGGGGTACCCTCACATGGCAACTGACTCTCTGAGGAGGTACCTCTAGGTACCCTCTCCATACCAGGGCGCCCTGAATTTATGTTTATTAACAGCCTTCACCGGGGTCAAGACAATTTGAGGGCCAGATCCAGTCTGCCGACTGTCGTTTTACGATTGGCTTAAAAAAATGGCTTATTTAAATTTAGACCAATACGATGGTGGGAAAAGCTTACCAGTTTGTATGTTTTTATGCTTTATTTTTACTTGATCCGCTGACCGCTTGGGAGCCATCGGAGTACATTTTTTTTTTAGAAGAAAAGGGTTATGTGGTAGGAACGTTAAGAATGCTTAACTGGAACTGGAATTTATAGATTCATGGCTCAAATATTAAGGATCATGCTTTTGACGTGTAACTAACGCATTTACGCGGTCAGCGATCCGCTGCCAGGCTTTGGTTCTCCGGGTTGCAGAGGCTTTAGCGTTCCCTTTTCTTGTGATAATGTCCTTCTCCTCGTCATAGCTCTCCAGGAGAACCTGGAGTTCCATTTCATTGAAATAAGCGGCCCGTTTCGCCATTTCGATCAGGGTTTCCATGATCCATACATCATGTCTTTTTAGGTGGCGCGTGGACGCGCACAACCCTGGGTTAACCAACTCCGAGTTGATTGAACTAATGCATAACCGCTGCTGTGGAACCGAAAACTCTGGGTTAGTTGGCACAGGGTCAATCAACCTAGAGTTCAGCGTTAACTCAGTGTTTGTTAAACCTCCGTTCGTGGAACACCCCTCTGGTTGGACACTCTCCTAAAGTTAGGTTTATAGTATTGTTTTGACCATGGATACCAGCGCTTGGGACTGCACAACGATTGAATTTGTTACATAACGTTTGCTGCAGCTGAATGGGTCTCATCTTATGCCAAGTAAAATAAGGTATGTTAGGTCAAATTTCTTGCGGCTATTTCATTAGAATGAAATCACATACCATGAATAAAAATGTCAACTTATAACTTTATTACATCACCTCATCCATTTACATGATTTCTATTTGAGTCGCGTCAGACGTGCCGACCGATTTTAAGTAATTCATCCTTTTCAGTTTCAGTTTTGCGTTCATTCTGTTCTGTGTCGGGTTGAGTGATGCTTCTTGGTTTATACTGCAGTGATGGATGGATGTATGTGTGTGTGTATGTGTGTGTGTGTGTGTGTGTGTGTGTGTGTGTGTGTGTGTGTGTGTGTGTGTGTGTGTGTGTGTGTGTGTGTGTGTGTGTGTGTGTGTGTGTGTGTGTGTGTGTGTGTGTGTGTGTGTGTGTGGGTTGGAATGGGAAAGGTCATGATGGATTCAGTTTCAGCTTTCCTCTTCTGTTGTTTTGTAACCTCCTCCCACACAGTTTGTGGGTGTTTGTGTATGTTAGTTTGTTTCTGTCTGTGTGCGTGCACATAGCACGTCGGATGGCCTTCCCCCCGGATCATCTTTCTATAAGGTGGTTTTGAGACTTGAGAGTTTGTGTATGTGCGTGGATCAGCCGTGCGTGCAATGCATGCATGTGTTTGCGTAATAGATTGTGAGACCAATCATCCTCATCCCTCTTGCAAAATGTGATGGTTTATTGATTTATCTTTTCATCAACGGACAGTGATGTCACGTCCTTATGTAGCAGGTAAGGCGGTAGGGCTGGGAATGCCTTCAGGTCAAACAATGGACATCATGGGGTTTGAACCCAGTACCGTTTGGCAGGGATTTAAACATCCCTCCTACCCCAGTAGGTCTACCTTGTCAAATATATGTTGTGAAATGGAGAGGAAATACGTCATCAAGATATAAAACAGTCGCATTCAATGTCACGATATCTTCGAGTCGGAGCGTGCACGGCAGCTTAACGATGCAGACCCCCGACGCAGAACCCGTCCTCGGAGCCCCAGTGGGGAGCCGACGGAGTGGTCATCACCGGGCTTTTAGAACTAATAAACAACCAATCACATGGCAGCGCTGTGGAGAGAAGAGGGATGTTGCTCTTGGCTCCCCCATCCTCCCACTTTCCTTTTTTTCTTTCCGATGTGTAATCATACACTGACCTTGACCGGGGGACTACATATATATTTATATATTCTTCGACTCATATATTTAGATGGAGATTCATGGAACGTCATTCCCATGTCTTCTTGAAATCTGCCCAAGAACTGAAGTTGGGTTAAAATGAAACCTAATGAAATGTGGAGCGGGTCGTGCAGGCATGTTGCCAGATTGGGCGGAAAATCCGGCCTATTCTGGGAACACCGCCTGCAGGGATAAAGCGCGTGTGGGTTGGTTCAGTGATCCTACAGCGGACCGTTTGGAGCCCCGCTGGTCCTGACATCAATCTGATTCTGGGGCTCGGAGGGGTCCCTTTTCATTTCAGAGGTAGCGGGGGAGTTCTGCTTCTGTTATTTTATCTCTGATGTGCAATGAAATGAACTCCGAAACGTGACGACACGGAGCTATGTGTTCTCTGTGTGCCCGACCCGGGAACATTAGGCCCTGTGATATATAACATCAAAGAACAGGGCAAGAGAAATACACAGACAGAGGAAGACAATGGAAGACATTATGAAAGAGGGAAGAATGGAGGCAATAAGGGAGGAAGATAGAATATATAAAGACATCAAAGGAATTTAATAAAGAAAACAGACCAGGAGAGAGACAGTGAAAGAGGCAGTAATGAAAGAAAACTAAAAAGAGAGAATGAAAGAAGAAAAGAAAATTGGGACGAACTGAAAGATAAATTAAGGGAGAACGATATGAAGACAAAATGACAGACCGACAGAAAGAATGAACAACAGAAAAAAATGACAAAATGGAAGAAACAAGTAAACTAAACAAGAAAGAAAGTCCAGAAAACAACACAAACATGACAAAAATTAAAACAAATCAGCACACGTCCAACTAAACACAGCGGCATCATGTGGGGGAAAGGACCAGTTGAAGAGGGCCCTGTGTACGTCTCTAGTACAGACACACCTCTCTGAGGTCAGACCCCCCCCCCTCACTGCTGTCAGGGCCTCATTACCCCAAAGGGTCGCTCACGCTAACGGATTCCATTCTGCTACATGTCGTCCCCCCCCCCCCCCGTAACCAGGCTGTATTTAGGACTGTAGAAAAACCCTCACACACCCCTTGTGAAAGCCACAAGACTGATCCCACTGTAATCCTACCCCGCGTGTGTGTATCTTTATGGTGCCAGATTGGGCTCTTCGGGAATGTCTCGCCCAAAGCCAGGGGGGGAAAGAAGCTTGGTTTGTTCTCTTCATATTGTATTGTATATAAGACACTGGTCTTAAAATTTAAACATCTAAAAGAACAAGATCAACAGACTTCTGGTTTGGTGTCTAGTGGTCAAGCAGGATGCCATTTACCCCTATCTGCTCCCTAATGACATGTGTCGTTGTGACCATGTGTCATGTTGCTTTGGATTGAAGCTGATGCCTAACGGTGTTACTAATAATCAGTAGTTCGTATAAATGTACAAGGGTTCAGTCGGAAACATAGCGACCAAAATCCAGTGTATCACTCTAACCCACACTCTCTTGACTCTCTAAACTGACTTTGACTTTGACTTAAACTAAACACTTTGTCCGTTGGGGGGGTTCTGAAGAAGTGTGATTCTTGGCTTAAAGGCCAGCGTTTTGAGTTTCCTCTAGAAGGACTCATGGAAACCAAATAAGACACTTTGTGGACCGAACCATTTGAACAGCCTGGATATGCTGAAGGCTTGAGTGCCAGCATCTGCTTTTGAAGTACATGTCGGCTAAGCTCAGGAGGCAGAGCAGTTGTCTTGTAACCGAAAGGTTGCTCGTTCGATCCCCAGAGCGTTGATGTGTCCCTGAGCCACTTAACCCTTACTGCTCCCGACGAGCTGGCAGTCGCCTTTTATGGTTGACTCTGCCGTCGGTGTGTTAATGTGTGTATTAACCGATGTAAGTCGCTTTGGATAAAAGCTTCTGCTAAATGCCCTAATTGTAACTAGCTGCATGGAGTGGTTATAGCTCGCTTCATTAGTAGAAGTCTAGTAGTTTGAAGCAGTTCGTCTGTAGAGTCAATTAGAAAATGTGATCGAAGGTTAAAAAGGACTATGAAGGACGGCTAATAAAATCGACATTCCGCAAATGTAGTGGTATTGTATATACTGTATTTTGTTGAGAGATGAATGCAAAAGCTCTTACTGTGTGCCACTCAGGGTTTGAAGAATTATAATATTGCAGCAACTACAAAGAATGCAACCACAGAACTCCTCAACCACACACTCCACAAACACAAGTGTTTGTTTCACTCTTGACACATATTCCTCATATACCTATAAATCTTCATCATGTGTTTACAGTTTTCGCAGCATTTGGAGTATTATTACAACATCCCTCATAGCCATAACAAAGCACTTATCTCAGTAAGGATAAGACGATCGATTGATATATATTGTAAAAACGGTACAGATCTCAGTTAGCGTTAGCTAACCCCAACATCGTCCCTTCAAATGAAAAAATAGACACACTAGCCTTTTATACCAGTTCCTTTGTGCTTCAGTCAGATGTTTCTGATTACTTATCGACAGAATGTGTGAACATCCATCAACGGGCCGTGGTTAAAACCAAAAGCCATTTTTGTCCTCTCAGCCATCGAATGATTCTGCGGTTCTTCTGTGTGACGAGGTGCAGAACTTGGCAGCCGTCTGAAGTGGCATCGGCAGCTCAGTTCAGGGAGAACGTAGAAGACATGGAAATGAGAGGAGGGATTCATAAGAGGTGGTCATGAGAGAGGGTGACAGCGAAAATAAGGAGTTAAGAGTTGCTGACAGGAGTAAAAAAAGGTTTTCATCACAGGGAGAGCAGTGATGGACGCAGAGTTCGGCTGGACCTGATGGAGGCCGACAGGAAATCCAAACCAAGGACTGGTGTGTGTGTTTGTGTGTGTGTGTGTGTGTGTGTGTGTGTGTGTGTGTGTGTGTGTGTGTGTGTGTGTGTGTGTGTGTGTGTGTGTGTGTGTGTGTGTGTGTGTGTGTGTGTGTGTGTGTGTGTGTGTGTTCGCACGATTGGGAATGTGCGTTGGCTGGACCTGATGAAGGCCGCCAGGAAAGCCAAACCAAGGGGTGGTGTGTGTGTATGTGTGTGTGTGTGTGTGTGTGTGTGTGTGTGTGTGTGTGTGTGTGTGTGTGTGTGTGTGTGTGTGTGTGTGTGTGTGTGTGTGTGTGTGTGTGTGTGTGTGTGTGTGTGTGTGTGTTCTCACAAGTGTGTATGTGCGTGCAAGATGTGTGGTTTGAGAAAAATTCACACAAGGCTCGCCACAAACTTGGCCCTTATTATTTTTTGTGAGCCAGCCAAGGCTGGTTTCCAAAATGGCCACCCCATGTTTGGGATCTACTACACATATTATGAGAAGAACAGCCAGAAAATCATATGAAATATTATGCATCTAACATACCTTACTAATAGATGTTAACACTCATTCACAAGGACGGTTCATAAGGGATTGAATAGGACGACTCCAGATAGGAAATGGATAGTTGAACAATGCGGAAGACCTGCGATTCAAAGACTCTCTCTGAAAACCACTTTGTATTGACAGCTAATCTATTTACCACTGTCTTACAGTTTAGTATTCAGCAGAGAAGAGATGAGATTGATGTCGTTGAAGCGTAGGAAGGGGTTAGATGCCGACAGGTTATACTGTGGATGATGGGAATCGAGCCCATTAACTTTCAGCCAAACACTCGCATGAGGGAAGCCGCTACGTGGTGTGGCAACTTCACCGCACCGCAGTTCCCCGCCGGCATGCCAGCCTTCCCACAATCCCCCGCTGCACGCCAGCCTTCCAAATATCTCTTGCTTAATGCGTCCAATACTAAGCGGATGGGATCCGTTGACAAACCTGAGGCAGCGTGTTCTCTGGGGCCGGCCCATATGGCTATGAGACATGACGCTTGGGTGACCAGGGGGGTTAAATCAGAGAGAGAGAGAGAGAGAGAGAGAGAGAGAGAGAGAGAGAGAGAGAAGAGAAGAGAGAGAGAGCTAGAGCAGAGAGAGAGAGAGAGGAGAGAGAGAGAGAGAGAGAGAGAGAGAGAGCAATACCTACACCGAGAGCTAGAGCTAGAGCTAGAGCTAGAGGCAGAACTATGTAGAGAGAGGGCAGTGTGGTGAATGGTGATCATAGAGGATTTCTGGTTCAGCCAGAGGTAAACTCACACCTTGATTGGGGAACTGTGGCTGAACCCAAGGGCCAGGCCCTGATCACTGAGGGCCTCGGGGAGTGAGGGCCAGGTACTGAACGGTGAGTGCCTCGAGGAGTGAAGGCCGGGCTCTGACCGGTGAGGGCCTCGAGGACTGAGGGCCAGGCTCTGACCGGTGAGGGCCTCGGGGAGTGAGGGCCCCGGGGGCCTTGAGGATGGAGAGAGGTTCTGGGCTCTTTGGCAGAACAACGTGATATCTTATTTTCCTGAGCCGAGTTGACACAAATTCCGCTGTCCGTTTATTACTTTCTTATGAACTATCGAGAGAAGGAATGAATGAACGGGGGGGAAAAGAGTGGGAAGGAAAGGCGGAATGATGGGAAGAAAGAGAGAATGAAGGAGGGAAAGGAAAAGAGAAAGTGAGACTTTGGAGACAATAACAGGGTAGGGGGAATGAAAGGAAGAAAAGATGATGGAATAGAGAAAGGCAGAACGGAAAAAGAGGAGGGAAAGGGAAATTGGAAAAGAGAGAGAGAGATGGGAGCAGAGAGTAAGAGATTGGGAATGAAAGGCAGCAGTCACACGCAATGGGCCGCCCAGCCCCTCGGCTCCCAGATGTGGACCACTACAGCGCTATCTTGCCTTCACTTTTAATCCCGATAATGGACAGATTGTTTCCCCCCAGTGGTGGGGGGATAAAGACGTCCACTGTCACAGAGAGAAGGCGGATATTTTTTGTTTGACTGCCGAGAAAATCCTTGACCTTGAAGTGGCGTTCGAATTAAAACCCTGAAAGAGCAGCGATGCACGTGCGCGCAATTCTACCCGTCAATCTCTCTTGAGTGAACGCGAAAGACGAGCTAACCTTTCACTACGGAGCTGGCTCGGTGTGTGTGTGTGTGTGTGTGCGTGCGTGCGTGCGTGCGTGTGTGTGTGTGTGTGTGTGTGTGTGTGTGTGTGTGTGTGTGTGTGTGTGTGTGTGTGTGTGTGTGTGTGTGTGTGTGTGTGTGTGTGTGTGTGTGTGTGTGTGTGTGTGTGTGTGTGTGTGTGTGTGTGTGTGTGTGTGTGTGTGTGTGTGTGTGTGTGTGTGTGTGCGTGCGTGCATGTGAGTGTGTGTGTGTGTGTGTGTGTGTGTGTGTGTGTGTGTGTGTGTGTGTGTGTGTGTGTGTGTGTGTGTGTGTGTGTGTGTGTGTGTGTGTGAGTGTGCGTTTGCGTGTGCATGTGAGTGTGTGTGTGTGTGTGTGTGTGTGTGTGTGTGTGTGTGTGTGTGTGTGTGTGTGTGTGTGTGTGTGTGTGTGTGTGTGTGTGTGTGTGTGTGTGTGTGAGTGTGCGTTGCGTGCATGTGAGTGTGTGTGGAGGAAAGGGGGTTATGTTTAAAATGTAGGAATGTCTATTCCTCTTCATGAATTGGGTCGGACACTGTAGTGGAGGGGTCGGCAACCCTAGGCACGCGTGCCACCACTGGCACGGGGCAGCATAATCATTGGCAGACCTGAAAAAAACCAATAAATCAATAAAGGTATTTTTATTTTATTAAAAAAAATATGTTGCATTTTATTCTGTTTTGGGCATTTTCTCCGAGTGCAAATATGTTTAAATTAGTTACAGAAAGTAGTGTTCTGAAATAAGATGAAATACTAGTTTTTAAAACAATTTTGTGAGTATTAGAGGAGAAAATATTTAAAATATTGTTGCAAGTGGCCTGTATGCATCGCCTTCACAGTGCAAATATGTTTTTGAATGAGTTTCTGAAAATGGTGTTTTAAGATGGGGCAGATGTAATTATAATTTGTAAGCCCATGTTGCAAATATAGCAATCAACAAAACATTTAAAATGTTGATCCATGATTGTGGACTATATAGAAATATTACAATTCCAGGTCTTCTGGAAATGTTTTTGGTTGCTGCTCCATGAATCAGCTTAATTTTGTATATATTGCTGCTTAAGGCTCATTAACGAGAAAATGTCAAACTGGCACTGCAGGTTGAAAAGGTTGCTGACCCCTGCTGTAGTGGTTTGAATCCTAGCCAAAAGGTACTGGGTTCGATCTCCAATGTCCGCTGTCTAACCTGTTGGCTTCCTAGAGCAAGATGCCCCCTGACCCCCACCTGACTGCCCAACATCTGAATCCACTGGGAGTCGCTTTCACTTCATGTCAAGAGTTAGCTGTTCACTTGCTTTGATTTCTTCTGGGAGAGACAATCTCCCCATATACAGCCGTCCAGTTAACCAAAAGTATTATTTTGATAAATCCTTGGTTCGAATCAGTCAATCAGGGCATTCAGATGTTTGTAATTGCAACAATACAGACCACTGCTATGAACTTAAACAATAAGATATTTTATATGTCAAGAATTGTTTTTATATTTTGGGTGCTGTACACATTCCCTTACACATATCATCTAAAAAACAGCCTCAGAATGGCGGCCCCACATGGATGCTAACACTTCAGCGTTCGCTTTGTCGTGCCCCTGACAGGAACCCTCCACCATAATTAAACCTGAACAAACACAATGCCTCAATGGGATCAATAGGAGCAAATCCCAGCAGTACGCTGGGAGTAATGTGAAGGGAACCGCTTGCACAGGGTGCTTTAACGAGGCTAATGCAACGTTATGGGTTTGTTTTTTAGGCCCCACTCACTCTCATCCCAGATGGCTTTCAAAGATCAGCTCTCGCTCTCTCTGTTGTAATCTGCTGTCTTTCTAGGCATGCATGCGCATGTGCAGGGGATAAGTGCTTGATGTGACTTAATATGTGAATAAAAAGAGGGATAACGCACATGCATACTTACAAAATAATACACACAGATACACACACACACACACACACACACACACACACACACACACACACACACACACACACACACACACACACACACACACACACACACACACACACTTATACACTAGAGAATGAGAACGAGGGTCTGAGAACCGTGCATTCCATGATTCGATTCACCGTTACCGGAAACTCGCCTGAACGAACTAAAGATTGAGGGGGCTGAGTCTGACTGACTCAGAGAACCGTCACCGTGCATGATTCGATTCACTGCTACCGGAAACTCGACTGGACAAACGAACGACTCCTCGTGGCGAACTGAATGACGCGAACTGAATCACGGAAACAAATCACTAAATCCAACCCCATTAAACACACGCAGGCACGCACGCACGCACGCACGCACGCCCACTGTTGTTTTGTGTTTTAACATTGTTTACGTGCCAAATAACCCATACAAACACACACACACACACACACAAACACACATATCTACATCATTTAAATCAGGTAAATTATCCATTGGATGAACACACGGGTTGTTAACACCAGCGGTGTGGGTCGCTCAGCACATCTTCTGGGCTGCTACCCCAGCAGAACCCTGAAACAAAAAGCAGAACCAATGCCCCGAAAGTGTTCCCGGGCCGAGAGGCGTTTCAGAGACAGAGATTGGCGTACAACTGGCGCAGCGACGTACATGCTCACATGCAGCGTCAGAAAGTTTCACTCCACTGCTGCCGCAGGTCTACCTGCGATAACTCTGTTCAACTCCTCTTTAGATCCAGATGGAAAAATAATGGATAATGTTTTGTATAAAGTATGATGTTTTTTGTTTAATTTCACCGTTTGGCAGTTGCATGCAGCACTGAACTATTGTTCTTCATGAGTTTTATTCTGAATTTCTTTCTGTCCTCTTTATTATTCTCTACAAACTTTGGGACCTACCTCCTTCCTCAATTTTTCACTTAGAGACTCCATTCAATTTTTCAAATGTCTAGAATAGCTTGGAACCGCGCGCTTAATCTTTTCAGAATTTTTACTTTTAAAAACTAAATCAATTCGACTTATATTCTTTCAAACCATTTAACAAATCTACACACTTGTATCTTCAATAATATATAAATGGAATTTCGATATCATTTAAACTTTCTTCAGAATCACGGTTTTAGTTTCATACCGGCTTCGTTTTTAGCTGTTCTCATTGAAGACGTCTGCCATTCTCCTACTACTTCTTAAGATGTCGTAACTCAATCATTTTTCAACCGTTTACCTTCGTTCAAACCATTTAACAAATCTACACACATATATCTTCAATAATATCCAAACAGAATTTCAATATCATTTAAACTTTATTCAGAATCATGATAGGGGCTGACCATAGGGGAACCTCAGGGATGATAGGTTTAGGTTGAGGACCGTAGCGGAACCTCAGGGATGGTAGGTTTAGGTTGAGGACCGTAGGGGAACCTTAGGGATGGTAGGTTTAGGCTGAGGACCATAGGGGAACCTTAGGGATGGTAGGTTTAGGCTGAGGACCATAGGGGAACTCTGGGATCGTAGGGGAGGACCGTAGGGGAGCCTTGTAGGTTTGATCTTCATGTTCCTGTTTCACCTCATGACCACTGGGTTTGGAGTGCTACCTTTTTACTGGTACATATATGTTAATATATGGATAATTTATACGATCACTTTATTCATGAATATATACTTACATTCAGAAATGTATTTATAAAACTATTTAAAAAAAAATTGTTTTTTTTAATTGACCTCATCCTCTATGTTGTTTGACCGCAATGTGGAACACTTCAGGATTTGACATCTACAATGTCAATAATTGGATGAATGATGTTTGATCAAACATTCCTTCATTGGAACCACAGTTTCTGATTGGATGGATTGGATGATTCATTGGAGATCAGAATTCTGTACAGCACATAAAGTAAACCAACTAGACTCTGTATATAAGCAAAAACACACAAATAATTACTAGGCCTATAGTGTGTTCTCCCTTAAGTTGTACCGCTCAAACACATACATACAAACGTTAAACTCACATTGCACATTGTTTATTTTAAGTTAGAATTCCATGTAAGCGTCAGTACAGTTCAACACGGTTATAAACAACCTGACCTGGGAACATTTTGTACATTTTGAGATGTCAAATGTCGTTACATATTCTGTCGCTTGGCAGGATACATACTGAAGAAAATAAGTGAAGGATCCCACCCATATCGCCCCTTTGACTACTGTTCTACTGTGACACTCCCTCCACAAAATAAGCACACACACGCAAACCAGAGAGAACTGCCTGTCTACAGTGTACAGCGTAGCAAACAAGCTATAGCTAGTGATTATATATTAACAGTCAAGTCAAGAGGCGGTTAGCGGTGGCGGCAATGGTTTCGTGCTCTAGCTTCTCAAACAACTTCACAACTGCACATTCCGAGCGGGGTCTCGGCTGGGTAAGAATGCGCGTAGTCCAGGCCAACGAAAAAATGAGGCGAATTAGCATAACTGCCATGTTTGATCGGGATCAGGAGCAAGAGGTCCTCAAGTGGCTCCGGGTCCCCTTCCCCACCCCACGTTCTCCATCTTGTTTGTGGAGGAAGTCATGAACTCGTGGGGGAGAGTGAAGGGGCGAGGCGGCCCAGGGTTTTAAGTTGATATTTCAGAGTAATTTGCAGCAGACTCTTTTCTGGAATCAGTGAAAGGGCTTGGCATTTTTTCCCCCTCAACGCTCATCTTCAGAGTCTGAAGTTACCACCAGGCCTAAAGAGCAACAGACGGAGGCCAGATGGTTTAAAGGGATGCGCTCTCTCTCTCTCTCTCTCTCTCTCTCTCTCTCTCTCTCTCTCTCTCTCTCTCTCTCTCTCTCTCTCTCTCTCTCTCTCCTCTCTCTCTCTCTCTCTCTCTCTCTCTCTCTCTCTCTCCCTCCCTCTCCTTCTCCCTCTCTCCCCTCTCTCTCTCTCTCTCTCTCTCAGTCTTCCCTGCTCGCCTTTCTTTTGGCAGTTGCATGTTTTGCGCTAAGCAACCAGCAGGCAGATGAAGAAACCGAGTCACACTCGCTCTATCTCTTCTTCTGCCACTCAGTTCCCCTCACAATAACTCATTCCGGCGTATAAAGATTTTTTCTGTATTTTTCTTTTGCATGGCAACCTACAGAATTTGTTTAGCTGACAAAAGACGGTGGAGCTATAGCTATTCACAATTGGGTGACAATTAGCATTTTCAGTCTTTCAACATTTTGGCTGAAAAGTAGCAGCCGTCAGCATCACCACCCAATGCTGAAGAAGGTCACACTCACAGTATTGTTAAGACCCTTTAGAAAAAAATAAAGATAAAAGCGAGAGATTATTGTTTGTTGCTATCATTGTTTACATAACTACCTGTAAAAAAGACATGCATTGAATTCCCCAATTTAAATTTAAAAGTCTAATTCAACTATACTACAAATCCTACTTTATTTCACAATAAAAAAAAGTCCTAGTCTATTATCCACGCTTATGCTGGAACCAGTTTTTTTCCCAGGTTAACAAAGTAGACATACATTCACCCTCCAAATGTCAGATGGGAATGATAAGGGAAGTGGCATCGTGGAAAGCAGTAATACCCAGAGTCCTCAGAGTCATCTGCTAGTGATCTCTGTCTCCTAGCTAGCTTTAAGGGATGCTCATAAATAGCTCTCATCAGCTCATCAGCTGCCCGCCATCTCCCAGCCTGCAAGACTGTGATTGATGCAGTGTGGGGATGTCCCACTAAAGGGCCAAAGCTGATAACGGGAATGTGTGTGTGTGGGTGTGGGTGTTTGTGTGTATGTTTATGTGGATCGTATTTGTGTGCCATATTAGCTATGTGCGTTTTTTATTTTGTAAGTTGCCATAGAAAAGTGAGCACCATATATTTGCTTTTTAAAATGTCTTCTTGTTAACCCTATAAGTTAAATGCATACATTATGTATGACATTAGATTAAACATTACGTTTATCAATTGCAGACATTTGAAAGCTAAAACCCTCTGGCCGAGGCCCCTGAAGTAGCTAGCTACAATGCTGCTACACGGCTACTATGCTCACACCATAACAGTGATAATATTTAATACGTTAATCATAGGGACGGTTTTATCCTTTGTGCCTTAGAATATCACGCAGGCTTACATTCACACGGCTCATAGCTCCATGTTAGCACTTGGCTATTAGCATCATATTAGCACTCCTCAGTTGATAATCAATACATGCAAGGGTTAAATTTGCCATCGGTCTATTAGCCTCATGATGTCTGTCCATTGTTGTATCATGGTCCTTACAAGCTAACAGCGAAATGGGGCAGAGGACAGCCACCAGCTGTCATGTGTCGGCAGGACGCAGGTGGTGCCAGATACCAACGTCATGCTTTATGTAAAAATAATTACTCACCTGGTCTGTAGTGACATGGTCGTGACAACGGTTGCCATGTCTTGTTGCCGATTCACGACTTTCAGCCGCCCCAGCGACCGACAGTAAGGGGACATGGAGCGTTAGGCAAATCGGGGCGATTTCGGTGGTCGTTTATTGTCTTTCCACGTTTTACAAAAATGTTAATTGACAGGTCGGTATGGTACAGTGAATTAAAAAACAACTTTCTTTACACAAATAAAACCCCTTTCAAATGTAGTTATTGCATCTGGATTATCTCCTATGTTTAGAATTGTATTAGCTTTTGTTTTCATGCATGTGAAAAATAATATCTCTGATTACAAGGAGCAAAGTTGTCATAATATCCATATAGCTGGTGCTAATGGCTTCCAGTAGCACACTTAACCTATTACACAAGTAGCTGTGTTCTTCGCTTTCCTAGAGGGTAATATGTGTGTCTGTTGGTGTGTGTGTGTGTGTGTGTGTGTGTGTGTGTGTGTGTGTGTGTGTGTGTGTGTGTGTGTGTGTGTGTGTGTGTGTGTGTGTGTGTGTGTGTGTGTGTGTGTGTGTGTGTGTGTGTGTGTGTCTGGCTGTGCATGTATTTTTTTCTGTCTAGATGTGAGTGTGTGTGTGTGTGTGTGTGTGTGTGTGTGTGTGTGTGTGTGTGTGTGTGTGTGTGTGTGTGTGTGTGTGTGTGTGTGTGTGTGTGTGTGTGTGTGTGTGTGTGTGTGTGTGTGTGTGTGTATGCTTGTGTGCGCCCGTCTGTGTGTTTGCACGTGCTGATGCATTTTTCTGCATAGCTGTGCGTATGTGTGTGTTTGTGTGGTTTAATGTGTGTCTGTGTGTGTTTGTGCCTGCGTGTGCGTTTGTGTGTGCATGTGTGTGTGTGTGTGTGTGTTTGCATGTGTCTGTTTTCGTGTGCGTTTGTATGGGAGGACCACCGTGTTTTCTCACACCTCTCCTGGTCTCAGACCCCACCAGGTGGTTTGACTTTGCAGCCATTTTCCACTTGAGGACTTAATGCAGACACGCGGAGCCGCAGCTGCAGCACATTAGACCCTCCGCGGAGCCACCTAGATCCCAAAAACACAAGAACCCAACACCAGCTCCTTCAGCTGATATGCCAGGGGCCCTTGAGGGGCCGCGGGGCCCTGTACCAACTCTCCAAAACCAGTGCCTTTGTTTGGGTGTTTCGCCCCCTGTGGATGGAACAGTAGTACTAATAGATAATAATAATGTTTTTTCAAATGTTAAAGCCACGATAAAAGAAGGAAACAGCCCTTGACTGTCACAATATAATAATGGATAATATATAGGAATGATAGTTACATTTTATTCCACAGTTTTTTGCCAACTCAAAATGCAGTGAAATTGGTTAAAAGTAGCAATAAAATACAGTCAAAGAATGAAGTAAAGTAGAATATAAACACATATTATTCTGTTAAACATGTAGAATTATTATTTTTATATTGAGAAACAATGAATTTTATTTGATATTTTATCCATTTTTTTTTATTTTTACATGGTGCTTGGTAGACCGAACCAACTGCAAAAGTAATTTGCCAGCCTTTCACTGGAAAAACTTTTATTTATTTCTTCCATCTTCCTTTATTCCTTTCTGACACGGCCTGGTCCCGACTTCAGCTATGATCTAAATTTGTGTGCGTGTTTGTGTCTCTATGTGTTGTTGTGTGTGCTTCACTGTGTGTGTGTGTGTGTGTGTGTGTGTGTGTGTGTGTGTGTGTGTGTGTGTGTGTGTGTGTGTGTGTGTGTGTGTGTGTGTGTGTGTGTGTGTGTGTGTGTGTGTGTGTGTGTGTGTGTGTGTGTGTGTGTGTGTCTGTGGTATCTTTGTGTTTATGTGTCTGCGTCTTTGCATGTCTGTGTGTGTTTATGTGTAATGTGTATATCTATGTGTGTCAGTGTGTGTCTGTGTGTTTGTGTGTGTGTGTGTGTGTGTCTGTGTGTGTGTGTGTCAGTGTCTTTCTATGTGTATGTCTTTGTCTCTGTGTGTGTTTGTGTTTGTCTGTGTGCGTCCATGTGTGTGTCAGTGTGTGTCCATGTGTCTTTGAGTGTGTCTGAAGGCTCTTTAAAGGTGTGTGGGGTCTTGAAGAGTGGGGGGGGGGAGGGGAGGTGCATCGAGGGCTGGCCGGGTAGACATCTGTCCGGGGCCAAGAAGGATTTCACGCTTCTGGACGTCCAGATGATTTAGACCCAGCAGGGCTACCTGCTGAGCCCGGCTCTCAGCGGGCTAACACCACACAGATGGAGCCATGAGCCACCTACACACACAGCGCACGCACACATAGCCACACACCCATGCGCATGCATGCATGCACACACACAGAGACAAACAAACACCCCCCACACACATACACAAACACACACACAAACTGCACCCAACAAAACATGCACCGTGCACACGTTTGCACGCACACACACAAACATGCAGACACATGCACCTTGCACACACATACACACACACACACACACACACACACACACACACACACACACACACACACACACACACACACACACACACACACACACACACACACACGTACATTCATAGTGGATACACTAGGCGCACGTACACAAACATGCACATACAAATGCATAGTTCTAACACAGAGAAACGCATACAGCATCAAGATTCACACACACACACACATAATCACAGAGATATATGACCCACACAGAATCACATAAAGGTGCAAGCAATGCCCACTTGCACACACAGGTCCGCAAATAAACCCACATCGGAACACATACATATTCAGACAGATATGCAGTGATACGCATTAGGACACACCGATGTATGTGTACACACTTATGCACTAATGCATCCATACAAAAGCACAAGAAAATACTTACGTACTCAAGTGTGACGACTTAAAAACATACCATATGTGCAGATACAAACACACACACACACACACACACACACACACACACACACACACACACACACACACACACACACACACACACACACACACACACACACACACACACACACACACACACACACACACATATACACAAGCAAAAACGGGAATGTGAAGCAAAAGTCGCATTAACATTCACAAACGCATGTAAATCGCAAGAAAAATACCTCCCCACATGTAGGCCTATGTCACATATATATCCTCACTGACATTCATGTCAGCCAGACTGACAGTGGTTGGGTTGTTGAGTTACACACGCTGAAAATCACACACACAGACAGACATGCACACACACACACACACACACACACACATACACACTACACACTCACACTCACACTCACACACATACATGCACACACATACACATACACACGGTAGATTGTAAAAAAAACATTGAGCGCCCTTTCTGGTTTGTCTAGGATGAAATAGAGTGGTTGACACGACTATTGGTTCTGTCTCTGGTATTTGGCTCATTTTGAATCGCCCCTGCCTGTCTAACAATGGCTGACTATAGGTATTCACAAATCTGTCCTTAAAACAACCCTGAACGTTTGTTTTCAGAAATGTGCAGCCCACCGGCATTTTGTAAATCCATTGATTTTGGTTGGAAGACTCATTGTTCCTTGACCTGAAATGAAAAGGTGGGCTGGTTGTTGTCTATTCGCTCCGTTCTAGCCCTACTGTTGACACGGAGAACCGAGCGAAAAGTCACAACCAGCCCCCCTGGACTCTGCTGCTGCCGTGATCTTCTCCTCTAGCAGTAAGAGGAAGTAAACATTTGCACAGATATTTTTCTCCTCTGAGAATCTCACGGTGTTGGCGAATTTGTATAAAAACAACACACAAGTTAATTTCGGGTTTGAAATGCATTGTAACGTGCGTTACTGAAATTTGTACCGAGTAAAATATTTGCTTTTTTTGTAATGTCTTACATAACCGCATTACAGCAAAAAGTAATACATTACAGTAATGCAATACTTTTGTAACACGTTACTACCAACCCTGCATACATGGGTGGGTGCTACACACTTGGTGATTTAGGTCCCCCCCCTTCACTGTAAGCGTCTTTGGGTCATTGAAAAGCTCTATATAAATATAGTGAATTATTATTATTATTATTATTATTATTATTATTATTATTATTATTATTATTATTATTATTATTATTATTATTATTATTATTATTATTATTATTATACATATATACAGTATGTGTGAGGCTAAGGCTGATACACATGAACACTATTAACACATAAATATCTGCGTTTCAAGTACACTGAGTTGAATGGAAAGCATTTTGCGGGGAAAAACAGAGCACTAACATATATCACATTCTAATGACAGTTGAGATATATTGCTGCAATTCATTTTTATTTTATTGTTAGTATATCAAAATATATTAAAAAAATGACCACGGCAGACTTTGAGCTTCCTAATGCTACCATGACATGCTCGTAATGCATGCGAATGCAAAAGGGCTTGCTTGTTAAATGCAATTAAATAGAAGTTCTGCAGGCTAAGTAAAACATCAGTCAGCATGAACTTTGAGAAAGTCTGATAGGAGTTATCAGAAGGGAGAATTGGCCCTCGGGTCCTGTTTCTGTGGGCCGCAGGCCCCAGAATCTCCTTTTGTTCGGGCGTTCGCTCTACTACAGCGTGAATGTTAGAGGGTGAAGCTACACTGGATTGGCAGAGGACATCCACATCTGGCTACAAGATCAAGGCATGGTTTCATTGCTTGGATGGGACTCACGCACATGCGCGGACGGATACCTACATGTGTGCACAGTAACACACAGAAAAACACAAAGAGACAGACAAGCACATTTGCGCAAACACACACACATTTAAAAGCATGCAAACAAGCACACACACACACACAAACACACACACCTACACACGTATATTTATGTTGGCCTACACACATTATGTGTGTAGGCCAACAATACATATACACACACTAAAGATGTGTGTGTGTGTGTGTGTGTGTGTGTGTGTGTGTGTGTGTGTGTGTGTGTGTGTGTGTGTGTGTGTGTGTGTGTGTGTGTGTGTGTGTGTGTGTGTGTGTGTGTGTGTGTGTGTGTGCGTGTGTGTGTGTTTGTATGTGTGTGTGTGGGGGGGGGGGATGTCTGTGAGTCTGTTTGAGAGGATTCTGGACATCTGGCTTCCCAGAGCTCTCTTTCCCATTTTCTGTCTCCCTCTCACTTTTTCTCTCTCTTTGCCCCTCTCTCTTTCTCTCTCTCTCTCTCTCTCTCTCTCTCTCTCTCTCTCTCTCTCTCTCTCTCTCTCTCTCTCTCTCTCTCTCTCTCTCTCTCTCTCTCTCTCTCTCTCTCTCTCTCTCTCTCTCTCTCTCTCTCTCTCTCTCTCTCTCTCTCTCTCTCTCTCTCTCTGTGTGCTGTAAAAAAGTTTATAAACCTCTTTAAATGTATGGAGCCCTTCATAGTGATGTTCATAGTTTCTATATGACACGTTTTTTCATCGGTTATTTTTTTCCATGTCAATGTTATGATTATACTGCTAAAAGTATTTAATAAACACAACATTAAATATTTGCCCGAAAGTTTATTAATTTGATTATTTAAATAGCCCAATAAACTAGCTGCTTATTAATAGAAACACAGAACATCATTGTATTTTAATCTCAGAGCGCGTGGGTTTGGCATAACCATAAATTCAGCCCTTAACCCGCAGAGGTTAGTTATTTAATCTTACTTTTACAGCTCTTTGCATCTCAATCCTAAATGTTACAGTGATGACTACTACACCTGGAGGACCTTAATTGCAAGAACAGGGTGAAGGTGCTGCTGGATGGTGTGGCAACCGACAATCTTCTGATAGGTCACACCAAATTGAGGTTATGTTTGTGGTTCCAGTGAGGAGTGTGAAGCAGTCTTGTTTGTGAGTCCGCTGAGGTTTGTGTAGCGGTCTTGTTTGTGGGTCCGCTGAGGTGTGTGTAGCGGTCTAGACAGATTGCTATGGCAGGTTTGGGGGTGGGGGGAGGGGGGGGGGGGTAAGTGGATGATGGTACTAAAAGCCATTAATTGTTAATTGCATACAATAACGAGCCGAGCATTGATCACAGCGGCTCAGAATAGATAATAGGGAGGATTTAGTGAAGAAATTAGCATTTGCTCATTTCATTGGGGATGAACAATTAGAGGACAGTTCTCTCCCAGAAGAGGTGCTGGTCTGCATAAAGAACAAGGATATCTGGGATTTATTGAACAAATAGTAGTGTAGGAGAGATAGCTATTTGTGTGTGTGTGTGTATGTGGTGTGTGTGTGTGTGTGTATGTGTGTGTGTGTGTGTGTGTGTGTGTGTGTGTGTGTGTGTGTGTGTGTGTGTGTGTGTGTGTGTGTGTGTGTGTGTGTGTGTGTGTGTGTGTGTGTGTGAGTGTGTGCGTGTGTGTGTGTGTGTATCTGTGTGTGCTTGGGTGTGCGCTTGTGTATGACACACAAACAGGAAACACACACACCCAGACCCACACACATGCATACACACAGGCACACAAACATGTGCATAAACACACACACACACACACACCGAAAAAACACACGCAGACACACACACACACACAACACAAACTTAGGAGACAAACAGGCACATGCACGCACAGAAATAGACACACACACACACACACACACACACATTTCAGATAGACACATGCACCAATAGGCACACAGAGATAGACATACGCATACAGACACGCTCTCTCTGACAAACACACGCAGACACACACGTGTGGTTCCCGGTCGGCCACCGGTTGCGGCAGGCAGCTGTCCTCCGTCGTGTTGTCACCTCGTCTCGCAGGGCGTCGGGTTGACGTCCCGGAGCTCCTTCTGTCACCCGGATTATACACACCACGCTGGGCACCACGGCAACGGGCGCACAGGGCGAGAGGCACCCTACATTACAGAGAGAGAGAGAGAGAGAGAGAGAGAGAGAGAGAGAGAGAGAGAGAGAGAGAGAGAGAGAGAGAGAGAGAGAGAGAGAGAGAGAGAGAGAGAGAGAGAGAGAGAGAGAGAGAGAGAGAGAGAGAGAGAGAGAGAGAACTTTTTAGTATTCTACCTTTTACTCTATACATATTGAGTATTACAGTTTTTCTCAGTCGCTTTGGTACATTTCTCAGATCAGAATTGAAATTCTCAAAACTACCTGTTCAATCTTCACATTATTGTGTCTTTGTTCATATCAAAAAAACACTTTCTCATATCTTTGAACAAGTTGCAAATGCTTTGGTACATTCATGCAAATGATTATGTACAATTATCTGCTCTTCCCTACATTATCAATTGCTTCTGTCATGTTGATCAAAATGTATTGTACTGGGACTCTATTGAAAAGTCTCACCCCCACAACGTTTTCTTTCTTTGAAAGTTCTTTGAAAGTCTTTACATGCAAAATGGTTGAACAAGTTGTCATAATATGTCAAGCATATTTCTATACATTTCCATTAGACTTTTTTTCTAAATCTATCCTGAATTGGTAAAT
>OLKM01001613.1:72800-85300 GCA_900291075.1 Melanogrammus aeglefinus
CTGCACCTGTGTGTGTGTGTGTGTGTGTGTGTGTGTGTGTGTGTGTGTGTGTGTGTGTGTGTGTGTGTGTGTGTGTGTGTGTGTGTGTGTGTGTGTGTGCGTGCGTGCGTGCGTGCGTGCGTGCGTGCGTGCGTGCGTGCGTGCGTGCGTGCGTGCGTGCGTGCGTGCGTGTGTGTGTGTGTGCCAGGTAGTAAGGCTTGAGATGGGTCTTCATGGACCACACATTGCGCTGGCCCTGTGTTTAAACAGTTATTCACGCTCTGGTTCAGCTGCCCACTTCCACACTGGTGCCTCTTGAAACCTGAGCCTCATGTGCACGTGTGTGAGCATGTGCATGTGTGAGTTTGTGCATGTGTGTGTGTGTGTGTATGTGTGTGTGTGAGTATGTGTGTGTGTGTGTATGAGTATGTGCATGTGTGTGAGTGTGTGTGTGAGTATGTGCATCTGCTTGTATAGGCACAATTATGTTTTTGATGCAACATTGCTCTGCAGTTTGTATTGCATATCTGGCCTGCCACAATTCGTACATCAAAGTAAAAGTCTTACTGATGGATCAAGTCATTATCATTCAAACACTAACAGTGACCTCATAGGATACATTCATTATCATTCATGCAGTTACTTGCAGAAACATGACATTTCACGCATTGTTAATCACAGTTACTCACACTGTTACAGTAGAATACATTCATTGCTTAGTAATTCAAACAGGCTACAAAGTGATATTCGGATCATTCCTCAGCATGGAGATGAGGAGCCTGAAAAATGTGCTGAGCGGGCCCCTAGCAGCCAGCCAGCTAGCTAGATGAGGCGGCCCTTAGCAGCAGCCAACTCTCTCTTTATCCCTCTAGCTTCCCCCCCCCCCTCTCTCTCTCTCTCTCTCTCTCTCTCTCTCTCTCTCTCTCTCTCTCTCTCTCTCTCTCGTTCCCCTGGGGCGATGACTACACATGGGACTGGGGGGTTCATGACCTATTGGTGGCCTTGGAGCCATATTTAAGATAATGTTTATGTTGGAGAAGACCCCCCACGCACGCACACACACACACACACTTGGTTGTCATGGTGGCGGCGCCGGTTAAGGCGAGCGAGCGACGGACTCCTCAACAACATAGCAGTATTTTACTTATTTTAGTGTTTTTATGCGTGATTTTACCCTGTAAAGTTGCGGGCTGCATTATATATGACCGAGAGACACTGTTGAACATAAGAGATTCGGGAATTATTCACGGTCAACCGGAGTTTTTCTACTGGGAACCCCAGCTGGCAAACGTAAACAAATGCCTAACAACGGCCCTACTACCGCGTCGGAGACGCCGGAGACGTGGGCGACGGGCTGGCCTGCTCGTCCGACTCAGACGGCGAGAAGACAAAACACCTCTCCCCAGCATTCTGCTAGCCAACGTGCAATCCATAGAAAACAAACTGGACGAGTTGAGAGCAAGGATTACCTTCCAACAGGAAACAAGGGACTGCCATATCATCTGTCTAACAGAGACGTGGCTGGGTGAACATATCGCGGACTACGAAATCTCTCCCATGGGCTTCTCTGTACATCGTGCGGACAGGTCAAGAGAACTTTCGGGGAAAAGTAAAGGCGGAGGTGTATGCTTCATGGTGAACAAAGCCTGGTGTAAACCGGTAAGTGTTCACTCACTCAAGTCATTCTGCTCCCCGGACCTCGAATACCTAGTCCTGCTCTGCCGCCCACACTGCAGCCCCGGCTCCAGAACCATATTGTGAGGGGGGCATGTGATGATCACAGGGGGGCAGTGTTGATTTTCCCACAGATCTGCACATACATACATATAGTACTTCATCTTTATGGTATATTATTACCGGAACAAGCAAATTTGTCAAATTTCATTTCATATGCACATGAAAACCAGTTGTACAACCAACAGCAATCACAATATCATACCCCCTTTAAATACATATCTTCTCTACTCACCACTTAGTAGAGCTGCAGTCGGCGTCTCCCAGAGTTGAACCTCTTCATTACTGCTTCTTTCCATTCAGTAGCAAATCTTTGAAGTGTGGTCATTAGCTCACTGTTGCGTTCACTGAAACGCTTGCTCATTTCTTCCCCCACCGCGTCCAGGGTGCTGTAGAATAATCTCCGCAGTTCAGTGTCACCCTCATCTGTATCACCCTGCTGCTGGCCAACGGTCTCTTCAACAACATATCCTTGGAGACTTTTGTTAACCATCCTCTTCCTCTTTTCTGCTTGGTGCCTTTCTTTCTCTCTTTACATTGGCCCAATATGTTGTTAAACTCACTTTCTGAGCGCAGTTGTGCAACACACATTCAGATGCGCTTTTCAACTAACCAACATCCCAGAGAGCAAATCCATTTGTTCTGACTGAAGCAATTTTGTTGGGGTGCATCAAGCAGCTGCAAGATCTTCTGCACAAAGCGTCCAATGAATTCAAAGCTTGGTTCTGAAAACAGCCCGAAATCAGACCTGCTGCTCTCAATTCGTAAGTCAGTTCCAAAGGCATGATTGCTGTCAATCTCGGACAACAGAGAGAAAATGTCATCAAATGACTTGAGCACAACTGTGACAGTAGCTAGATGGCCTGTCCACCGCTGTTCGAGCAGACGTTTTAGTGTGTCTCCTTTATAGTGGAACTGCAAACAGTGGGTTTTCTTCATGAATTTGTAGAGGGACCCACAAATTCCAAAAAGTCCTCAATGCTCCCTCGCTCGACATTGCGTTTATCACCACGAGGTGGAGCTGATGATTAAAACAATGGACGTAGGTATCTCTCTGGCGAGTATGTCCTGCAGTATCTTCTGAACGCCCCCATGCTTCCCAGACATGACAGATGCTCCGTCATACACCTGACTCAGGATTTTAGATGTACTTAAACCAACTCTGCGCAGCTCTGTGATGATAGTGTTTGCAAGAGTTTTGGCATCTCCAACATCTGCAGAAGCAATAGTTAGTAGACGCTCCCTAACTTCAAAATCTTCTGCTACAAAGTGGATCACACCGCCGCTGTTTTCCACCACCCTGGGTGTGAAAACAGGGTGTTTTTCACACCCTGTGGGGTCTCGGGTGCCATCAACTTTAATTGTAAACCATGAATTACTGACTTCATGCACAATTTCTTCAGTTAAAATATCACTCATTATCTTAATCAGTTCATTTTGTATGTCATGTGATGTATATCTGGCATTTTTGTGGGATTGTTTGCAGTATCTTCTCAAGCTCTGGGTCTCTTCTCACAGAGTACTCAAACAATGACAAAAAAAGTCCACAGCTTGCATCACCTTGATAATTAAATGCTTCCACACTCCCTCTGAGAGGCAATCGGTTTATGGCCAAGAACTGTAACATGTCGATAATAGCACCGATGTAGTACCGATTTCTGGCTAGTTGGCCTTCATTCACAAGGGTAGAAATCTCCTGTCCTGAATCAGCCCTCTTCACTCTCTCCCGCCACTTTGCCACATTTTCCATGTGTTCTTTACACTCTGCATGCTTGCGCAATCCTCTCTCTGCTGCGTGTTTCCAGTCACAATAGCCAGATTTTGTGAACACAGAATCTACAGTCCCAAACTTTCGACATGCAAAACAAAATGCAGCTTCAGCTTTAACACTGTATTCTAACCAGTCTCTTTGGTTGTACCACAGGGCAACAAATGAGCGTTTCTGACCATTAAAAAGGCGAGAGGGAAACTTCTTCAAAATGATCTGAGCGGGCTTGTCCTCACCTAAATCATCAGGAGGACCACTGTGATCATGGCCTTGTGTTTGGGAGAGCCCGCTGCTGCAGCGGGGATTGGCGATATAATCGGCCGTGCTCCCGCTCCCCGCTCGGACCGCTCTGCTGGGGGGGCTTGTGCGGCTGTGTTGCTACCACTAGCTAGCTGGGGCTGCTCACTAGCTGTTGGCTCCTGCAGCTCCTTCTCCGCCGCGGGGATACGGTTCTGATACGGCTCAGCTGTCGCTCGTGTAGCATTAGTTTGTGGCAGCGGGGGTCGGAAGAATTTTCTAATATCCATTTTTCCGTCTGCAGACTCTGCACATCTCCTCTGTCTCCTAGACGGCAGTGTACGTAAACAGCCGTCGGCGCGTCACTTGCGGCAGCACGCACGTGTCACGTGAAACAAGCCGACACGTATTCTGCTGTAATTAATTTAAATTATATTAAAATATTTTTTGTATTTTAAATTTGACTGATTTCTGTTAACTGAATATTAATTAATACAATGTGACACACAAAACAAATTATAACTCCACCCAAAAAAAATTCGGCAGGAAAAAAAAATCATTACCCCTCTGACAGCCAATGGGGGGGCAGAGAGACACGGGCGGGGGGGCACTGCCCCCCTATTTGACCCCCTGACGCCGGGCCTGCCACACTGGCTTCCGAGAGACTTTACTGCTGTCATATGCATAGCAGTTTATATTCCACCACAAGCTGACACAAACGTCGCACTCAAGGAACTGTACGTAACCATCAGCAAAATAGAAAACAGTCACCCAGAGGCCGCTCTAATAGTGGTTGGAGACTTTAACCGAGCGTCGCTGAAGAAAGTTTTGCCAAAATTCTATCAACACATAACTGTAAATACGAGAGGCGGAAGATGCTTGGATCACGCCTACACTCAATTCCGCAATGCATACAAACCCCTCCTCCGCCCCCCGTTCGGCAAATCAGACCACTCTTCCATTCTCCTTGTGCCCGCCTACAAGCACAGGCTGAAAACGTCTCCACCAATCACGCGCACATGTCGATGCTGGTCTGACGAATCAGACGCTATCCTCCAGGACTGCTTTGATTCCATGACTGAGTTCGCGGAGAACAGTGGTGACGTCAACGAGATCGCGGAAGGATGCTGGGTCTCATTGGAAAGGTGATAGAAGAAGTAGTGCCCACAAAAACAGTCCGTGTATATCCAAACAGGAAACCATGGATTAATTTTGATGTTAATACAGCACTTACTATTAGGAAAACAGCATTCAAAACGGGAGATACAACTGAAATTAAAGCTGCCCGGTATAACCTAAGAAAAGTGATCAAAGCAGCAAAGAGGGATTATGGCAAAAAAATAGAGGCACAGCTGAGCAGCAATGACCCCACGCAGAATGTGGAAAGGGACTACACACCATCACTGATTTCAAAGAGACCTCTAGCTGCACAGCTGATACTTCTGTCTCTTTACCTGACGAGCTGAACAGTTTCTACGCCCGCTTTGAAGTGAGCCAAACCAGTCTCCTAGAGAGGACCTACTCAGAGGACGCAGATAATACAGCCAGCGCTCTTGTCATCACAGAAGAGGATGTACGTGTGGTGTTCAAACGCATCAACATCCGAAAAGCGGCCGGGTCAGATTGGTTACCTGGCCGGGTGTTCAAAGTATGTGCGGACCAGCTGGCTGGTGTATTCACAAACATTTTCAACCTCTCCCTCTCCACGGGCATAGTGCCAGCCTGCTTCAAGTCATCAGTAATCATTCCTGTACAAAAGAAGAGCAAGGTAACATGCCCAAACGACTGGCGCCCTGTTGCTCTCACCCCCATAGTGAGCAAATGCTTTGAAAAGCTCATCAAGGTGCTGATCTGCAGAATGCTGCCACCAGCCCTGGACCCCCACCAATTTGCCTATCGGAAGAACAGATCGACAGATGACGCCATTGCCACAGCACTCCACTTAGCCCTCGCCCCACCTCGACAAGAGGAACGTATGTGAGGATGCTGTTTGTTGATTATAGTTCGGCATTCAACACAATAGTCCCCTCCAGACTCGACAGTAAGCTCAGGGACCCTAGGCATTGGATCCCAGCCTATGCAACTGGATCCTTGACTTCCTGACGGATCGAAAACAGGTGGTGAAGATGGGTCCTAAGATCTCCGCCCTCTGACAATCAGCACAGGAGCCCCCAGGGCTGTGTTCCTAAAGCCCCCTCCTTCTACTCCCTATAACCAACGACTGGCGTGGCTACACACGGATCAATGCAGTGATCAAGTTCGCCGATGACACGACAGTCATGGGGCTGATCACTGATGGGATGAGACGGCCTATAGGAGCGAGTCGACTGTCTCGGGCTCAGTAACAGCCAGGACAACAACCTCATTCCTCAAACACCGATAAGACCAAGGAGCTCGTAGTGGGACTTCAGGAAGAAGAGACAGATTCACACTCTCCACAATGGGTCTGCTGTGGAGAGGGTACACAGCATTTAAGTTCCTGGGAGTCCACATACAGAGCTCACCTGGGTGGAGCACACGCAACCAGGTGGTGAAAAAAGCACAGCGGCGCCTATTTCACCTTAGGCGTCTGAAAAAAGTTGGCGTGGGGCCCAAGATCCTGGGGCCTTCTTCAAAGGCACAACGGAGAGCATATTGACTGGATGCATCACTGCCTGGTACGGGAACTGCACTGCCCAAAGCGCAAAATGCTGCAAAGGGTTAGTTGCGGACAGCTGAGAGGATCAGCGGATGTGAGCTTCTCCATCCAGAAACCTACAAGGCCGGTGTGTCAGGAAGGCCTCCGAATCATTGGGACCACCAGCCACCCCAACCAGAATACTGTTTGAGCTACTGGCCGTCAGGGAGGCAGTACCAAAGCCTAAGGGCCAAAACCCAGAAGAATGACAACAGTTTTTTTTCCCACAAGCAGTCAGACTCCTGGGAAAACACACTAGCCCCAACCATCAACACGCACACCACAAACAACAGACTGTTTGTTACTTTTTAGTATTATTGATGCTGCTACTTACTTTTTTAATTTATTTATTACTTTGTTCTTTTCATATGGTTTCTATTCTTATTCTTATTTATTTTATCTTTTACTGTTGCTGCTATGTGAATGTTGAGGAACCAAGCCTAAGATTTTTACTCTTGAGTACTGTACTATAAGATGTAATAAAAGTGATTCTGATTCTGATTCTGATTCTGATTCTGACACACACACACACACACACACACACACACACACACACACACACACACACACACACACACACACACACACACACACACACACACACACACACACACACACACACACACACACATACACACACACATACACTCACCAGACCACCTCAACTGGTCCTTAATGTATGTGTGTGTTTGTGTGTGTGTGTGTGTGAGTCTAGTTGGTTTAAGGGTGTGCGTGTGAGCATGTGTGTATGTGTGTGTGTGTGTGTCCCAGTGTGTTTGTTTGTGTATGTGTATGTGCATATGTGTTTGTGAGTGTGTGTATGTGAGTGTGTGTGTGTGTGTGTGTGTGTGTGTGTGTGTGTGTGTGTGTGTGTGTGTGTGTGTGTGTGTGTGTGTGTGTGTGTGTGTGTGTGTGTGTGTGTGTGTGTGTGTGTGTGTGTGTGTGTGTGTATGCGTAGTAGTAGTTCCCTTGGGTCTTCTTTGCAGGTATTATTATTGTTTTATTCGCTTCCTCGAATGTCAAGGAGAAGACTGATATCACACACGTAGACATACACACATGAATGCATGCAGGATTCTGTCAAAGCTTTATATGAATGCAAAACTACACATGGACATACACATATGCACAGACACACAGACACAGACGCACACACACACACCTAAGTCCTTGGTCATCCTGAGACGCATCCATAAATACAGACAGACACATGGACACACAGACACCCACACAATTACACAAGTACACAACTACACACAGACACAAACAAGTACACACAGACAAATGTAGACACAGACAGGTCATCATCCAGCTTGAAAAATAGGAATAACACAGACACACACACACAATCAAAGACAATGGCACACACACCAACATTTGTGCACTCACACACACACACAAACACACACACACACACACACACACACACACACACACACACACACACACACACACACACACACACACACATACACACACACACACTCACACACGCAAACACACAAAGACACACAGACACAGATACACATAGACGTACACAAACACACAGACACACACTCGCACACGTACACGCACACTTTCCCCACACACAAACAAAGTCAAAGACACACACACATCCTCAGAGACACACACTAACTTGAAGACACACACATGGTGAGAACTCTTCCCGTACACTGGTGGTCGGTTGCTGGTAGGGTTAGGTGGGGAGGGAGGGGGGCGTTGAGGTCAGCCGCCTGCACAGGGATGACATCAGCTCTGCCGTCTCCGTGACAACCATGTGTGAATCGAATATGACTAATCGCTGCTCAGAGCCGGCGCCACGCCACCGCGTTGAGAGATGGGGAGAGAGAGGGAGAGAGAGAGCTTAGAAGAGAGAGAGAGAGAGAGAGAGAGAGAGAGAGAGAAGAGAGAGAGAAGAGAGAGAGAGAGAGAGAGAGAGAGAGAGAGAGAGAGAGAGAGAGAGAGAGAGAGAGAGAGAGAGAGAGAGAGAGAGAGAGAGAGAGAGAGAGAGAGATATGTGGTTATGTCTGCTTTGGAAGTGTCTTTGTGTGTGTGTGTGTGTGTCTGTGTGTGTCTGTGTGTGTCTGTGTGTATGTGTGTATGTGTTTGTGTCTATGTGTGTGTGTGTGTGTGTGTGTGTGTGTGTGTGTGTGTGTGTGTGTGTGTGTGTGTGTGTGTGTGTGTGTGTGTGTGTGTGTGTGTGTGTGTGTGTGTGTGTGTGTGTGTGTTTGTGTGTGTGTGTGTTGGCGCCGTGTCTTTAATTATTGTACCTTTTCTCTGGTTTTGAGAGACTTACAGTATGTCAGCAGGTCTGTCTCACCGGTTCACCTGCTGACACCCGCCCATGGCTAGCACGGCTCGGTTAGCAGTTCTACGGTTCACTTAACAAGTGTCACAAATCCACCTCTGGATTAATAAAGTCTGGTGGCAGAGCTCTCATCTGGGAGAACAGGGCTGTTTACTTTAGTTTTGCTTCATTTTAAATTTAACCAATCACATTGCTGAAGGCCAGAACCTCTAAGCGTGTGTTAGGCGGACACAAGCAGGGTGGCACTAGCGACCTTAACAAAGGGAGTTGTATATATCCGCCATTTCTGAACCCTATAGAAGGTTTTTTTTCGGCTTGAGGATGTAGTGTATATGATCGCCAACCACATGCCCGCATGCCTCTTCTGCAGGCAATGGAACAGGCCTGCAGAGACATTGAGGTATGGTCAATCCATGGATGGATTCGGCACACAAGGTGAGGATCCATAAACCCACACACACACAATTGCCGTGTTTTTCTGTGTTTTGCTTTGCAATTCCTTGAACGCATTTTGAAAAATTTGGCTCATTGTGACAAAACTCAACACACAAGCAAATAAGACACAACACTGGGAAACAAACCATTCTATCAACACCTAAAAATTATTTGTAAAAATGGCCCTCTGATGACAAAATGAGGACCCATAAGCCCACCCACGCACAATTGTCGTGTTTTTCTGTGTTTACTGTATGTACAGTACAGTTGTGTATTTTTGGTAAATGTTTCTTATATTTTAGCTTAAACTGAATTTATTGAACTTTAAAGTACTGTATTGCAATTTAAAGTAGTCAGTAATAGATTTTTTGGTTGTTGTGAAAACGTGCCCTCTGTGGAACTGAATAAAAACAGTGAACATGAGCCGAGTTTCAATTTGACATAGATGTGAAGGGTTCATTTCCCAGTGTTGTGTCTTATTTGCTTGTGTGTTGAGTTTTGAGAGCAAGAGAGAGAGAGAGCGATAGATAGCGCTATGATGTAAAAGCCATTCTGGCTGATATTAGTTTTTTTCAATTGCTTGAACACATTTTGCAAAACTTGGCTCATTGTGTCAAAACTGAACACACAAGCAAATAAGACACAACACTGAAAAAATATACTATTCACAGCTATGTCAAATAGAAACTCTTCTATTAAAATCCAACAATCCTTTGTCAAAATGTCGCTCTGATGACAAAATGATACACACTTGTATCATATCAATACACTTTCAGATCAGCAACAACACACTAGTCTACTTTATATAAAACACTGCAATCTTCCATATTCACTGTTTAATTCAGTTCCACAGAAGGCACGTTTTCACAACAACCAAAAAATCGAATACTCAATACTGTACATTGCAGTACAGTATTTTACAGTTCAGTAAATTCAGTTTAAGCTAAAATATAACAAGAATTAACCAAAAATACCTTAAGCACATGTTACCATTCCATAAACAAAAGCGCTGCTTTGCACTTTAGTTGCAATTGTGCAACACACTTGCTCCTTTCTGCAACACACTTGCTCCTGCACACTACACACTATTTAATAAGACACTTAATTCAAGAATGACATTTCATTATACCATTGGAAAACACATCTATTCAAAATCCTAAAAACATTAGTTACAGTTTTTTTCAATTGCTTGAACACATTTTGCAAAATTTGGCTCACTGTGTCAAAACTCAACACGCAAGCAAATAAGACTCAACACTGGGAAATAAACCCTTCACATACTGTATATGTTGAAGTTGAAACTCGGCTATCGAAACCTAACAATTCTTTGTAAAAATGGCACTCTGATGACAAAATGATGCACACTTGCATCATATGAATACGCTTTCAAATCAGCAGCAACACACTGGTCTACTTTATATAAAACACTGCAGTCTTTCATGTTCACTGTTTTTATTCAGTTCTACAGAGGGCACGTTTTCACAAAACTTTGAGTTGTGTTACTTTGGTCTAAGCATGTGTCTATAGTGTTCAAGCAATTGAAAAAAACTGTAATTGAAAATATTAACATACACGCCTCAAAACACTTTCTTCCAAAACTGAACCCCAATCAGCCAGCTACAAAAAGGCCTCAGTTAAGCCATTTTGAGAACTTTGCAAGCATGGATTCAGGAAGAGCAAGAGGAAGAGGTAGAGGAGGAAGGGGAGGACAGAGACATAGAGGAGGCCATGGTGGAAGAGGCTGTGCATGCAACATTATTTCCGATGGCATAAGAGCAACTTAAGTGGACCATGTCATAAACCATGGTCTGACTACGAGGGAAGCTGAGAGTCCACCCTAATCTAAGCCGTTTCACAGCTTCATCCATAATAAGGACATTCCGACTGGAAAACAGGTATGTCTTCAACTCTCTACTTTCTACTCTTCTTAGACTGTATCTGGAGTATTTGCAGTATTGTATCATATCACATGTACTGTATTGCAGGGTGGCTAATGCTCCTTTTTGAACGCAAGTGGTTGTTTTGTGACATACTGTGATTACCTACATTGAGATGTTTCAGTACTTTCTATGGTACAGTAAAGTACAGTATATACAGTACTGTAAAAAAGAAGCAAACCAATCCAGTAACATTCTGTGGTTGCTTTTTTCTATAGAATGACTAGAAGGCCTTTTGGGGGCGGACGCCAACGCCTGTTCACCCAATAGCAGGAAAATGCCATTGTGGACCTGGTCAGAGCAAACAATGCAATCTGTGTCAACCGGCTACAGCAACAAATACTTGCAGATAGAGAAGTATTCAATAACATAGAGTGAGAAAGCACCAAATTACCATGAAGCAATTGTACAGGGTCCCATTTGAGAGGAACAGTGTCAGGGTCAAAGGACTTTGACGTAAATATGTACAGGAAAGTGTTACAGTCCTTTACATTTACAATACAGTATTGGGGTCATCCAGTTACAGCTGAATATGTGCCATAGTATCAGTATCACATAGATACACTGCTCAAAAAAATAAATGGAACACTTTAAACAACACAATGTAACTCTAAGTCAATCACACTTCTGTGAAAGCAAACTTTCCACTTAGGAAGCAACACTGATTGACAATCAATTTCACATGCTGTTGTGCAACTGGAATAGACAACAGGTGGAAATGATAGGCAATTATCAAGACACCCCCAATAAAGGAGTGGTTCTGCAGGTGGTGACCACAGACCACTTCTCAGTTCCTATGCTTTCTGGCTGATGTTTTGGTCACTTTTGAATGCTGGCGGTGCTTTCACTCTAGTGGTAGCATGAGACGGAGTCTACAACCCACACAAGTGGCTCAGATAGTGCAGCTCATCCAGGATGCCACATCAATACGAGCTTTGGCAAGAAGGTTTGCTGTGTCTGTCAGCGTAGTGTCCAGAGCATGGAGCGCTACCAGGAGACAGGCCAGTATATCAGGAGATGTGGAGGAGGCCGTAGGAGGGCAACAACCCAGCAGCAAGACCGCTACCTCCACCTTTGTGCAAGGAGGAACAGGAGGAGCACTGCCAGAGCCCTGCAAAATGACCTCCAGCAGGCCACAAATGTGCATGTGTCTGCTCAAATGGTCAGAAAACAGACTCCATGAGGGTGGTATGAGGGCAGACGTCCACAGGTGGGGGTTGTGGCTTACAGCCCAACACCGTGCAGGACATCATTGGCATTTGCCAGAGAACACCAAGATTGGCAAATTCGCCACTGGCGCCATGTGCTCTTCACAGATGGAAGCAGGTTCACACTGAGCACATGTGACAGACGTGACAGAGTCTGGAGACGCCGTGGAGAACGTTCTGCTGCCTGCAACATCCTCCAGCATGACCGGTTTGGCGG
>OLKM01001613.1:90300-92800 GCA_900291075.1 Melanogrammus aeglefinus
TGTGTGTGGGTGTGTGCGTGTGTGCGTGCGTGCGTGCTTGCGTGCGTGTGTGTGTGGGTGTGTGGGTGTGTCTGATAATAGTAATAATACTGTTGACCTTCTAAGGAAAATCAGTTAAAACATTTTTTTTTAAATTAATTAGCATTAAAAGGACAGGACAGTAATAATAGAAATAAAAAAACCGCATTTGTAACTAATTATAGGTTCAAAATTTATTATAGAAAAAAGGAATAATGATTAATACTATTAATATTATAATAATAAAATACGAATCTCCGGGGATTGGTTGGCCTGTTATATATATAATATATATATATCATTATATATATATAATAATATAATATATATATATATATATATATATATATATATATATATATATATATATATAATATATATATATAATATATATATATATATATATATATATATATATATATATAGACATTCTTATTTAAAGGTGTATAATGCGCTGTTCTGCGTCCTTCCTCACATCTACCTGCTCACCAAGAGTCCTCCTACTTAGCGGAGGACATTTCCAGTGTGGATTCCTTTTATTGCTTTCATTTGCATATAAATTAAATCCATAGTGTGCCTGCGAGGCACGCTGTGCAAAGTATGCAAACGATCTGTCGGCCTTTTCTTTGTTTTATAGATAAACCCCCAGCTCCTAAAGGACGTGTAGGGGAGGAGGTGCTGCTTCACAATTGTATGAATTTTAAATACGCTGCCATAACTCCGCCGAGGAGAATCCAACTATTATTGTAGAGGTTCGTCGTTTTTGCGTGAAATACGTGTGTGTGTGTGTGTGTGTGTGTGTGTGTGTGTGTGTGTGTGTGTGTGTGTGTGTGTGTGTGTGTGTGTGTGTGTGTGTGTGTGTGTGTGTGTGTGTGTGTGTGTGTGTGTGTGTGTGTGTGTGTGTGTGTTGCTACAAATTTCACTTTTGGTATCTGAAAGTAGTCCCCCCGTGTATGGATTAGGCTATAGTGCTTACAGTAGACTTTATGCATTATTTATCGTTTTTTACATATAAGCACACCCTGTTTAGACTCATGAGATACAACATTCTTTCTCTTTCTCATTTAACAATCTTAGATGTTTAAAATTGTCGTATTTAAAATTGTCGCCGATATTTTTTTCCTTTCTTGTTAATTAATGTTTTTTTATTATCTTAAGAATTTGGAAATACAATTGAAAATTATTGTTTTGTTCAAAATAACTTATTATTCCAGAAGGAGTGTATAGGCCTAAAGCAAAACTAATATAAAGGAGTGCAAATTAAAACGAAATGGATTGCAAAATTGGTTGCGATTAGCAAAGGTCTTAATGATGTCGGATCCCGTAAATTCATCATTCATCTGTCACCACTGATCGTGTTGGACTCCAACCAAACACACCCTCTGAAATGATACCGTCATCCTTGAGGAGTGTAGCTGATAATAAACTAATAGGTTTGGTGATTAGTCCAGCATGTCGCATAAAAATGATCTTTATGAAAGTGAACTCTAAGTAACATGACATCAACGGTGTAAGCGATGGGGCCATCATGGCCTCCAGCAGGTCCATCGGAGAACCCGTCCTGGCTCTTGGTGTGTTCATTTGCCTGAGATGGACTTCAGGTCAGAAGAAGCCTCTTATTGGTTTTGGTCGGGTGGAGGAGGACGGCGTGTTTCTTGAGCGGAACATTAAGACTCTGGAGGACCTTTGCAAAATTTGTTGGATTTAAATTGTAAGAAAGTGAGAAAGTAGAAAGAAAGAAACCAGTCAGATCTGTAAAAATAAATAAATGAATGAATAGATTGATAAATAAATAAATATGAATCTATGAATAATCAATTAATAAATCAATACATGAATTAATTAATAAATGAATGACCCCCCAAAAATGTGCATGAATTAATAATTGCAATATTGATCTATTCATCATGAATACTATTGGGGTTATTGCATTGTCCTGCGTACTACGGTGAGGGCCCTAACAATTAATCCCCCGCCCCCTCCCTTCTCCGTTCCATTTGGGAACATGTTTGGTTTCATTTCGCTTGCTTCGTGTATTTTAATTAATTAATTACGGGCGCCACCAGAGGGCGCCCCGAACACATTTGCCGCCCGAGGCGATCGCCTAGGTCGCCTATGCCGAGCGCCGGCCCTGCCCGGAGGTCACGGACCTGGTGGGGGTCACGGGAAGCTGACATGAATCAAATTAACTTCTTCCTTCGATCGCTTTTAATTAGCTTTCTTTTTGCATTCACTCTTTTTGGTCCAACCCCCCGTCCCTGCTAAGTTAATGTTAACCCATATTGAGGAAGCGATAACAATTATGATTAAATAAATGTTATGGAATGGACTAATATCCAGTCTGGTTGTATTTGAGGGCCAGCAGTATCCCCCCCCCCCCCCCCCTCTCCTCTCTCTCTCTCTCTCTCTCCTCTCTCTCTCTCTCTCTCTCTCTCTCTCTCTCGTCTCCTCCCCCCCTCCTCTCTCTCTCTCTCTCTCTCTC
>OLKM01001613.1:100300-118848 GCA_900291075.1 Melanogrammus aeglefinus
ACGGTTGTGATTATGTTTTGAAAGCAGCAGATCAACAAACGGTATAGGCTACCTTAACTTTATACCAGTTCTTTCGGGACTACGTATGGCCCTGAAGCCCATGATCCTCTGTTTGTGCTTACAACTTTAATTCATCGTTACCTTATGTCTGTCGTGTCGCGCACTTAGTTTACGGTTTAATCACTTTACACACTTTATTTACTGTCATTGCTCATTATTTTTGCATTGTGCAAATTATTCATCTAGTGCATCAACAATCTCCATCTGTACAGGACCTTGTATCAAGCCGGGATGTACCAAACAGCCTATCGCTTTTCCGGGGCCGCGGCGCTAGGGAATAGGGCAGTTGCGTGAAGGATAGCGGGGCAGCGCGCCCCCAAGCGCTGGCGCGCGTCGAGCCGCTGCCGGTGTGGGGTTGTACGTTGGAAATAATGGGGGCGGTTGGTTTGACGGTTACCGTTCCGCGTCAGCGTTCGTCGGCGCGCCTCCCCGCGATCCATCACGCCACTGTCCTATTGCATATTCGCCGCCCCTGAAAAAAACCTTTTTTAAAGCTGTTTTGCACATCCTGGCTCCATACTGTACACATGGAGATTGTTGATGCAATAGATTAACAATTCCACAATGCAAAAAATAAATAAAGTGACTTAACTGTAAAAAATAAATAATAATAATAAAGTGACTAAGTGACTATTAATTAAAGTGACTATCAAAGAAACAGAGGATCATGGGCATCAGGCCCATATATGCAGTCAGACAACAACTGGTATAACGTTATGGTAGCCCACTAGTTGATCTGCTGCTTTCGAAACAGTCTCAACAGCGCTGCAGCGCGGGTGTATTTTGGGCTTGATTCATTCAGCCGTCCGCGGTCCCTTGCCCGGTGTTATCATTGCGTACCCTGCTATGTGTGTGTGTTCTTTCGTACACACATAAACACATAAATGCACTTGCACGTCCCCCCCACCCACACACACACACATACAGCACACTAACGTTTTCACAAAAGCTTAGCTCAACTTAAGCTTTTCAGACATTCTTTAACTATTCAGAAAATTGATTTCATTTTCTGAATACTCCAATTCTTACTATACAAGTCCAGAGCCAAATATATGGTATATTTTGTATTAGGCCAATCTGTATTGTGTGGCCAAAAAGTTTTACATAATCCTTCAGAATAATTTAATATTAATTATAGTTATCTCAGTTGGAATTAGTTAATTGATTAGTTGTTTAATATGTTTCCGTGTCCAGCATGTTTTAGCAGATGAAGTAATTAATGTCAAACATGTTACTATACAGCGCGGCAGATGACATGTTGCTCTTACGTCTTAAAATAAAGTGGATTTTTATCTTGATTTAACCTTAAAAGTGAAATGATTGAGATTATATGCAGCCAACCCTTAAATAAAATGTATTAAACACATTTTCAATAAACTTACGCTAGGGAGACTATTTACCTGCTTATTTTGCTGTTCTGTGTAGTAATGAACAAAAAAAGTATTCGTTATTTTTATCTCATAAGCTATTTTATTCAGCATCATTCTGAATTGTTTAATAATGCAATCAAGAAGGGAGGCATATGCTGGTAAAATAATGATAGTGTGCTGCTGTGTCGGGGATGGACGGCCCACTCACGACACCTCCCTGTAGTGAGTGGCTCAAAGAGGAAGGGACCGTGCTGACATCGCTCGGTCAGAGCTGCCGGGCATGGAGTTCTGTCGACATCTAGTGGTCACCATTGAGAAATACACTTTTACTGTTTGGTTCATGATCAATTCATTGATTGATTCATCGACAATGGAAATGTTAAAGGCCTTTCTCACCTTGAAAAACACTGGTTGCCGTGTCATAGTTATGTTATGACATGCAGTGTACGAGGAACGAGGAGTAATGGGACTGCAGTAATAGGAACGCAGTCCTAGGACCGCAGTTATGGTACCATAGCTTTTCGTGAAACTGCAAGGAAAAGTTTACTTTTCCTTGGATGGTGAATGATTGTCATAAGTTGCCCGAGAATAATACTTAAATAAAATACTTAAGCTAAACGTAACGTTTTTTGGGGGTAAAAAAAAAAAAGACAAATATGCACACACACACACACACACACACACACACACACACACACACACACACACACACACACACACACACACACACACACACACACACACACACACACATACACACACCTGGACCTCTAGGCTCACACACCTTTCATCATGTATGATTAAAGGCTTATGAATGGGTATAAATAATGGAGCGCCTGGCCTATAAGGGCCCTAATTAGGGGGCCCAACAGCTCAGTCACTCCACCACCTTTCTTCAGTTGACAGGATGTGGGGATGGGTGAAGGGAGAAGTGTTTGAGCCATTTCCTCCTGAAATACTACTCAACTAGATACCTGCACTGCAAATAATTACCATGGTTTCACAATATTTAACTGTAATATTTGGCAGTAAATTACTGTGGAATCACTTCACTGGTGCTAACTGTGATGTTCACAATATAATACTGTTGTTCTGAAGGTTTGCATATGTTCCCTTTAATTGCATATAAGGGCAATTATAGTTCATACCACATTTAACTTGTTGTGTAAAATCATATTGTATTGTATTACTCTTTTCTTTGTTTGCCTTTTTGTTGTGTCAGTTTGATCCATGCGACAAGTTCGGGCATGTTGTGTGTTTGTTTGTGGTGGGACCTATCTGCGCGGAGTGGTTTGGTCCGCGGGTGGTACGGTCCTCGCGGCCAATTGGTCAGTCTCAAGTAGTCGGCCACGGGCAAGGGTTAAGTATTCCCAACGGCAGTTGGAAACCGCACGGTGCGGTCGTAAATTCTAGAACCAGAGCGAACTAGAATATTCGGGTGTTTCGTGCTGTCGGCAGCACGTGTATCGGTAGACAGAGGTGCCTTGCCGTCCGTTCGCCCGCTAGCGCTTCTCGCGGTGAAGAGCGTTAAGCTAACCAGGAGCACGTGCTCGCGGCCCCGTCGCCAGAGGGACCCAGGAAGAGGCTGGTCTCCTCGATCCAGACGAGGTTCGTGAGGCGGGTTCAAGCCCCTACCAGGCAACACCGCACGATCTTCACCCCAACTACAAGGGAGGTGCCCCCCTCTCCAACGCCCCCTTTGCATCCGGCAGTTTTCAACTCACCCCCTTCCCCCCCTCCACTCCAAGTGCACCAACGCCCAGCGGCGCCGCACTACGAGCGCGAGGACTTTCGTTAGGCCCTCCCACACGAGGGGCTCAGGTCGGACTGTCTCGCGTGTTGTGCGGGCTGTGTGATTGGGTTAAAGGGAGGGTACAGCATTGGGGAGGTAGAGTGTGAGTGTGGTTTTAAGTGTTTATATGTGTGTATCTTTCGGGCAGTTCATTGTCAGTATTAAATCATTAAATGTAGTTTTGGTCTCCTCTCACTCTTAGCTATATTATTTGGTTATAGATTAATTGAGGCAGATTTACATCCCTATGGTAAATTATACAGTCCTTTATAGGCTCCGGTACTTTCTTCAGTACAACTGTAATTTCAAATTCCAGTTATTTACTGTGATATTTGCATTACAAGGATTTCACAACATGTTACTGTACTTTTTCCACAGTAAAATACTGTATTCAGACCATTCCCTGTGAAAACACAGTAAATTACATTAACGCACTGTATTGTGGGAGGTCCCGCAACTTTTAACTGTCAACCAGCAGCAGCAGCTCCCGCCAGGTCACGCAGTAAATGTGCTCCGCCCGACTGAGAGTGCGGCCGAAGTAGGCGACGCGACGTTCCCCCTCCCCCAATCCCTGGGAGAGGACCGCACCGACCCCCACGTTGCTGGCATCGGTGTCGAGGATGAAAGGACGACCAGTGTCGGGGTAAGCCAGGACCGGGGCCTCGGTGAGCACTGCCTGGAATCGGGCGAAGGCCGTGGCGCAAGGCGCTGTCCCAGACGTACGGCCGGCCGCCTCGGTTAAAACGGTGGAGGGGGCTGGCAACCGTAGCAAAGTCCCGGACAAACCGGCGGTAGTACCCCGCCAGACGGAGAAAACTCTGCAGTTCGCGGCGTTGGCGGGGTCGGCCAGTCCCGGACCGCAGCCGCCTTGGCCGGGGTTAGGTGGCTACGCCCCTCTCATTCACCACGTGCCCCAAGAACAGAGTTTCTCTGGCCAGCAGGGAACATTTGGCTGGGTTCAGCCGCAACCCGGCCCGGCGGATGGCCCCAAGAACTTCCCGCAGGTTCGCCAGCGCCCGCCGAAATCACGTGCGTGCACCAACAGGTCGTTCAGGTTACACGACACAGGCGACTCCGGGGGATGCTCGCCAGGACCCTTCTCCATCATCCGCTCGAACGTCTCGCCGGCGTGTTGCATAGTCCAAACGGCATGACGCGAAACTGCCACAACCCCTGTCCGATGGTGAACGCTGTCTCTAGGTTTGACCTTGGGCACCAACTCCACCTGCCAGTAGCCGCTACGCAGATCCAGGGAGCTGAACCAGCTAGACCCCCCGATGTAGTCCAGGGCGTCGTCAATCATCGCGGAAGTGGGTACAAATCCTTCCGAGTACCTCCTTAAGGCGCCGTAGTCCACACAGAATCTCCAGCTACCGTCCTTTTTTTAACAAGACGGCCGGGGCCGCCCATGGGCTGGAACGAAGAGCTCGATTACTCCCCCGCAGCCATCTCACGGACCTTGTCCTCCGCCGCCTGGCGTTTGGCTAGTGCTAATCGATGGGGCCGCAGGCGATGGGGCTGAGCAGAGCCGGTGTCTGATGGCATGCTGCACCAGCCCTGTCGCCATGCAGTCCTCATCCCGAGCCGCGAAAATGTCCCCATACTCCTCGAGTAACAGCCTCAGCTGTCGACTCTGCTGTTCGTCGAGGCCAGCTCCACTGCGCAGCCACAGCGCATTGACGGCCTCGGCGTCTCCAGGGGAAGGAAAGGCGGCAGACACAGGACCGCGGGGAATGCAGGGACCGGGCAGAGGCTGAGGCTCACAGGGCTTAACCAGGCGTCTACTCCGCTGGCCCACCAGAGCCCCCGTGTCCGCCCATGTCCGGACTGGAAGCGCACAGTCTCCGCGCGAATGGTGATAGTCGCTCCAGCCATGTCCATCTGGGACACCAACGGTTCAGCAGGGTCCAGGCCGATGATGCATGAGTCCCTGATATCGGCAAGCCAAAAACTCATAGATGGCCCGGGTTCACCACACCGGAAACAGCGCCGGTCAGCTCCGGACCCTTGTCTGTCGTCGGATGGTGGACGCTGCGGTGGACGCTGTCGGGGACGCTGGGGCGTCGAGCCTCTGGAAACACTCCTCCCGTCGTCCTCCTGTCGCCCGTCCCGCCCGGTCCGCCACCCCTCAAGAGCCACCTCCGAGGTTCGGGGCCGCGTGAGGCAGACGTGCCGCACCCCAGCCACGGCGGGGCAAGTCCTTGGAGGAACGATGGCAGGGCTAGTCCTCCCCTAGCCGCAACGCAGGAAAGTCGGGGTAGCCCGCTGGGCGTACAGCAGTACGTCCGCCGCGTAGGCCCCCAACCGTTCCCCCTCCCGGCGCCGGCGGCTGGTGAGCAACTCCCGGCTGTGTCCTGCGACCCCCCGCTGCCCGAAGCGCCTCTCCAAGGCTAGAGTCAGGGCCCGGAGGTCCTGCTGCTGGGGCCAGGTCCAGCGAAGACCTGCAACGCCGTTCCTCCAAGGCTACTGGGCAACCTGGTGCGGCGGCGTACGTACATATCCCAGCCGTAGTACTGCGCGGCGATCCTCAGCTGCGCCAGCTAGAGCTCCAGTGGTGTCGCCCAGGAGCGTCGCTAGCAATTGAAAACATTCGGGGCTGTAGCCCAGAAGTTAGAGAGCTTTTAAAACGGGTGTTCGTTCGGAGGGTTTCTCCTCGAGAATATTTGAAAATCGGGCTGATGAACATTCAATTGTAACGTAGTTTGAGAAGTAAAAGAAAGACCAATCGTCATGTCGGACTGACCTCACGATCTTTGTTAATGTCAACCATAAAACTCTTGTTTCCCCCAAAAAACCCTGTCGTCTGTCGTATGGTGGGTTGTCCAAAGGCTGCTGAATTTTATGCGGGTTGACACGCGCAACAGTGGGTCACTCTGTTTATAACCTGCATGAGAGTTCAATGTTGTCATTAGCTGTTAACGTCTTTCTGACCAATCGCAGTTCAAGGCCGACTGCTTGGCTGTACCACTTTCGGAAGGGGCGCTTAGTTGTCCCCTATAGACAAAATCGAATTGGTTGCGCCGTTGACACGTTAACGGCGGCCCACAGGGATTACCGCTCGCGTGCGTGCGTGCGTGCGTGCGTGCGCGCGCGCGCGTGTGTGTTATTCGATTGCCTGGTAAACGTGTAGGCCTACGGTAATATTCATTACGGTGTAATAATACATTTGATAGTATTTCCCATCGTTGCGCTGAGCAATGGCGAGTTTTGGTTTTGAAATTAGGTGATAGAGTTTAACGGTACCACTGTCATGCACCTACCCGATGTCAAAGTGAGCCGGGTTGAAATTCACTGCGGGTCCTCTCTTCTTATATCCATCTGCCAAAGATATTTTATTACTGTCCTTCTTACACTCTGATCTCACTAAAAGGCTAGCAGCAACGAAACAGCATTATGGAACAACATGCGCTATGCATAGGGAGAAAAGAATACCAACGCTGAATTTGCAACATTCTGCAACAAATGATTCTATAATCTGCCCATATATGGACATGTCAGAGTTTTGCGGTTTCCCATCGCTACAATGTTTGCATCTGAGGCCCGCTGGTAATACGACCACAAAGAAGTAAACTCTACGGGCTATCCTTCATCATTATGGTTTTGGGTTTTTTGACGGCACAGCGATCCGGGGCTATTCCAAAAAGATCCGGGCTATAGCCTCGAATGCCCCGGTCTAACGACGCGCCTGGTGTCGCCCCAAAGAATTTTGGCAGCCTGGCCACCAGGTGGTGACCGATCGCCGCCGATCCTGCGGCCCCGCCAACGGCCGCTGGGTGGCATTGTGCTGCCGTCGAGCCGGGCCATTCCAAATCTTTTTCATTGGGACGCTTCACCTTAACAAACGGGTTCTTCTGCATGATCCCACTTCTGACACCAATGTAGCGTCAGTCAGGAAGAGACGAAAGACCAGAGGGGTGTTCCACGAACGGAGGTTTAACAAACACGGAGTTAACGCTGAACTCTAGGTTGATTGATCCTGTGCCGACTAACCCAGATTTTCGGTTTCCACAGCAGCGGTTATGCATTAGTTCAATCAACTCGGGGTTGATTAACCCAGGGTTGTGCGCGTTCACGCGCCACCTGAAAAGACATGATGTATGGATCATGGAAACCCTGACGAAATGGCGAAACGGGCCGCTTACTTCAATGGAAATTGAACTCCTAGGTTCCTCCTGGAGAGCCTATGGCGAGGAGAAGGACATTAGGTGCGTTTCCATCAGCTGTTTAAATGCGCATCTAGATGTATCGCCATCGGAAAATGATGATGGAAACGCTGTGGATTCGCATTAAATCCCTGATTCGCACAAAATGAAATACGCTCGCTATGGCCCGGGTTTTGGTTGATTCGAATGGGATGGAAACAGCTGTATGCGAACAAGTGTGACGTAGCGCACTTTCACCCCGGACTGCTTCGACGGAACGACGGAAGTGTTACAGGCTGGTTGCCATGCCAACCGCTGGAAATTCCGCGTGACTTAGAAAACTCCCGTGCGAATTTGTAGTTTTCACCAAAGTCCTTCTTTTCGATGGAAACACACATGATTCGAATTTCTTTATGCGCATTGCCCAGTAATGCGGAATCACTCTGGATGGAAACAGGCTACTGTCCCAAAAAAAAGGGAAAGCTAAAGCCTCTGCAACCCGGAGAACCAAAGCCTGCAGCGGATCGCTGACCGCGTAAATGCGTTAGTTGCACGTCAAAAGCATTGATCCTTAATATTTTGAGCCATGAATCTATAAATTCCAGTTCCAGTTAAAGCATTCTTAACGTTCCTACCACATAACCCTTCGAGGCCATAAAAATCTTGGATGGGTCATCTGAAAGGACTGAGATGTGCTCAGCATCTCCAACTTTATAGCCTAGATAAAACTATCATTTGCAAAACGGAGGGCTACGCAATAGTCTGGAGTGAACTGAGGGTCCTCGATTGGTAGTGTTGGCTATGTAAGGCTGGAGAAGGCTATTTAAATATAATAAAGATTTGCGCGAGAATCTATATCTCTATCCAGCAAAAAGTCAACCGATATACCAAGACGTGTCGAGCCGTGGTCTTATTAATCGCTCCCGGTGGATTGCACGTATAATTTTGCGCTCCGATATCAGCAGTTCTCTCATCAAAAGGGGATTGCCATTGACACATGAAATCTGCGGTGAACTGGGTTTAAATACCGCAAACCGGGTTATGTTCAAAACTTAACACTGCGCACAAACACCTGCTCCGACCAGGGTTACTTCAGAGCATATGTTGCTTATAGTAACTAAACATACCGTGGTCATTCTGGAACGGAAAACCCAGGGGTTACCCGCACAACCCTGAGTTAACTAACCCGGTTATGTGATAAAACCTGCTTTGTGGAACACCCCCCAGGTTTACTCTTTGGTTCAACTCTTGCGCCCCTTACACCGCACGACAACGAGAGTTGGTTTTTATCCCGCCCAAAACATGACATGAACACGCTACACCTAACCACCGGAGACCTCTCTCCCAGTGACGGTGTCAACAATAACAATAATGAAGTGAACAATAAAGCTAACAGAACACACAACCATTAAATATCCCGAACCCATTAATCCCACTTAGCCCCAAACACAGAACAACTTGAATAAACACCTTTTGTCAACTGGACAACCCCATTCCCAGAACCCCCCCGCGGCTCCAGAACATGGCGCCCACACCCGTGATCGCCACAATATGGTAGGCTATTATTACAAATAATGTTGACCTGATGTGGTTGATTTCGGCTGTAAATGACTGGGTTATTTTAGCTCGACTTTTTTATCTGAGGCAGGGGCGCCGATTTATGTTTTTGCTGGTGGGTGCTCACGGTGCTTGCATGACTAGTTGCTAGATTGACGTGCGCACATTCGTCTCACACATCTAACAGCAGCGGCTGCAATAAACACCTGTATGCTCTTTCCAACATGCGCGCAGGCACGACACACACACACACACACACACACACAACACACACACACACACACAGCTACAGCACTCTCACACACACGCACAGCACACGTCTCTTCCACAAACCACACAGTCTACACACTGGTGGATTTATACGGGGAAGTTGTTGTCATGCAACCTGCTGTCCGCATCCCCGCGATGCTGAAAAGTCTTAGGTAAACAATAACAATATACCAGCTCATGAGCATATAGGCCACTTTTAATGAGACAAACCTATAGTAAATCTGAGGTTTTACTAACATCTCACACAAGGAAAGAATAACCATAACCACCAAAACTATAGCAAAGAGGCTCAAAATAAAGCAAATCCACAATTCAAAACCAATTCCGACACACATCCCTACAGTATACAGCAGGCCCATATCATAACAAATACTGGATTTAAATTTGTTGTTTTGTCACTCAACATTCTTGGTATTTCTTGATGAGGAATGTGTTGCCCCTGGTAGCGGTGCGCGTTTGTAACGGTTTCCGCGATTGTTTCCAGGTCCCTGCTCCTCGGACAGTGTCTGTATAGTTTCAGTCATTTGCAACGTTGGTTCAGCCTTGCTTGCCCCATGTGGACCGCAGGTAGGTTTTCAAAGGCACCGGAGGCCAGAAACATGACCGCTCTGAATGCACTGAGTTACAGGCACCGCAGGGCAAGTTTCACAAGTTTTGTGACCTCTGGCAACAGTGTTTTAAATACTTCCCCTGATTCCCCTTGAGGAAGTTCACCACTCCTGAAAGTAGTACTCCAGGCCTCACTCCTTTCTGTTTTGCATGTCCATTGCACATATCAAGATGCAGTGTGAGTCTGGTTTCATCCAAGTCATCCTGATGAAACTGCAGCATGTTCTTGCTGTCGCCTTCCCAGTTAGAAAATTCTCAACATCCTGCATTGTTTAAATGAAGAAGGACTATCTCCCAATCCAGGATGCTGATGCTGTGTCCATAAACCTGGAAGTACTTGTTGTCGATACAGTTCTCTCTGTCTGAAAAGCTGTGCGGCTGCGGCGCACCTGCGCTTTCCAATCGGCTGGGGATTTTCTTTGTTCTGGGCAAAACCCGGGCTTTCCAAACCCAGCTTCATGCGGCTGCTGCAGTAAGTGTTGCCCCACAATTCGGCGAATCCTTCCCTCATGGACATGACCTTCAGTCACCTCTGATGTGTGTCACGTAAATTTCGCATCCCTCGCGTTCTGTCACTTCTGTGTAGAGCTGACGCTTTTGGAGAGCAGTGCTGACTCGTTTCCACTGCAGTGAAAGAAGTTAAGCATGACTTCAAAGAAAAAAAAGTCCAAACATCTTCTGCAGGTAGCAACCAGCAGTCCACTGGCTCTACCCCCTGCTATCCCTTTTCCGTTTGAACAGTCGACAGGTCGAGCTCTACGAAAGTCCATCAAATGCACTGTACGTTTGAGCGAATTGATATGCAAGGAGTGGCTCACCCTCACAGTCCAGTCGCGTCGCGACACAGAGGTTTCCAAAGACGGTGCTTCTTCTACCTTGAACACTCGTGGAGCGACAGCCCAGTGTCGTAGACGATAAGTTTTGGTGAATTTTCTGAATCAGCGGTTATAATCACAAATTCACAGAAAAAGTTATCAAGAGTCCATAAAAAGGTGGTTGCGACAGCAGGGATGTTTTGGCGACGTCATCACACTAAAATTCAACCAGATGTGCGGTGCATGTGCACATACTGCGCTCGGGGCTCCTTTTCTAGCCACGGCGCATTGCAAACCAGCGTTTTAATGCCAGACATATTTGACGCACACGTCATAGCATTGTCTCTGCATTTCTGAAATGGCAGTGAAGAATCTCAGAAAAACATCATTCAGCAGCTGGAACAGCGCGTTTGCTGTGGTTGTTGATGTCTCATAAAATCCAACAAAATGTTCCTCGTGGCTCCAGATTTTCAGCCACAACACGAAAAACAAATCGACACCTGCTCTCTGACTGAAATGTCGGCGGTTTCGTTCATTATCAATACAGAAAAAAACTCACACTGATTTCTAATCAGATATAAATTATTCTCAGTACGTCATGGGCCATAATTTCTGGCATCTCATTTAAGAATATCATTGTGAGAGCCACTTGGTTCTCTTTACGTGCAAGCCATGAGCCGTAACTTCGGGATGTCCTGAGCACGTAAATGCAGCAACTGGATCAAGTTGGAATCCTCAATCCCGGCTTCCTCTGATGGCAAACCCTGACATGAAAGATATTCGAATGAGGAATAAGAATAGCTAACAAAGCTGTTTCTTGGCATCTGCTTTTGTTTACCGGCAGAAATTGCTGCGGCAACCATTTATCACCTGCATAGTAGCAGCAACGCAGTGATAACGTGCAACTCTATGAGATTGGGACTTTTCGTGAGTTTTTGAAATCTCTTCCAGTGCTTTGGCCACTTTGAAAATCCATCCTGTACAAAACCTCGAAGACTCTTGGTCATGTGTTGTGGATGGGAGAGGGGCGCCCATACGTTTTTGGCTGCAGTGCAAACTTCACAAATACCTTGTTTTTTTGCAGCACGTAGACTATCCAATGCACTATTTGCCTTTCCGCCAGCCTTGAAAAAGTTCGACCTTTTTTCTTACCCAACATCTTTCGGCCGACTGCTACTGTCCTCAGTCGTTGACACAGTAGGTTTCACTTGAAAGACGGTGTCCGGTCAGTGGATTTTTGGGTCATTTTTATGAATGAATTTATCCATTTTCTTGGCTTAATCACTGCACGCTTTAAACAGCAAGTTACTATGTCCAGCCCTTTTGGCGTTTATCGACATCACAATGCCAATGCGTTGCTAGTAGCATTAGCCTATCAGCAGTCTCGAATCGCCAGACGCTCCTAGCCACAGAAGAAGCCAATCAGTGACAATGTGCGCTGGCGCACAGTGAGTGCTCCCGGAACATCTCCGTGGGGCTCGGCAAATCTCCGTGGGTGCTCCGACCGAAAGCACCCCACAGAATCGGCGCCCCTGATCTGAGGCACAAGTTATTGGATTGATAGTGTCACATTGGATAGCCTGCTAAATGTCCTCCAGAAGTGTTGCCTGATAAGAAATATATCGTCAATATTTCCCTTTAACTTAGCAAAAGACAAGTTATGCTTTCATTCATGCAGTTAAATGTGATTTGCAGATAGTCTGTAAGACTGAAAAAAACATACAATTATTTTAAAATGAAAAAGGCTGGGGTTGTGTTTTATATAGCCTAACTTGTTTGCATTGTATCAGTCGCTGATAGAGGAAACCCATGGCAACGGCAACAGGAATCCCGGTCGGATCCATCCGATCGTGTGTGCGTGCGTGCGTGCGTGCGTGCGTGCGTGCGTGCGTGCGTGCGTGCGTGCGTGCGTGCGTGCGTGCGTGTGCAGGTGTTATTCGATTGCCTGGTAAACATGTACGGTAATATTCATACTGGTTATGAAAAATTTGATAGTATTTCCCATTATTGCTGAGCAAGAGTTTTGTTCGAAAGTTCATTGATAAAAAAATATATTGTAGCGACCCTGGTATGTGTACTAGTGAGTGACAGCGCTGTAGTCCAATCACAAGCAGGGTTTACTAGGTCCGCAACCATGGGGGCTTGTGATGGGGACGGTTGCGCATGTGGTGGGTGTCTTCCTGTGCGAGCTCTGAGTAGTAGTCTGTGAAAGTGGGTGGTAGAGGATACATGTGTGGCCTTGTAAGCTGTTTGTAAAGTTTCCGACCGTTCGTGGAATACAACGCCAACCGGCTTTACACCGGACTGCCTCCGCTTTCTAGTATGATCGTCACACCTGGTGGTCAGAAGTGACTTCGGTACGTTAAATAAGGAATCCCGGTCGGAGCTAGCCTAGCCCAGCAGAAAGATTAGCCATACTCGCTAGCTGCACGTAGGAGGACTTCGGCGGGACAAGGTGAAGGAGGAAGCGGAAGAGACGTGGAAGGAAGGAGCCTCCGGTGGTCGAGAATCCGCCAGCGGGTAAACGAAGAGAGCTGCAACGTCGAGGCGAAGGAGAGCCGGAGAGAGACGGTGGTGGAAATAGCTCACCGAGTCGACATGACGCCGTCTTCACTGCGGCGCAGCAACCCTCTTCTCTACCGGAGAGAGAGACAGCGCGAAGGTAAACAGCGTTCATGCTTCCCGCTTCTGTTACCTCCGTTAAAACACCCAAGACTCTGCAGGCAAGACTGGGAGGGCTTTCATGCAAATTTGAGTTTTAGCATCATGCATTGGGGTGATCGACAGAAGCTAAAGCCCTACAGCAGCACTCTGCTCAACTGACGAAGCGGCTGACTTGTCTCCTAACTGCTCACGCCCGACAGACCAAGACACTGTTACCGGCTTTAGAGGGGCCCCTACAGAGGCGTTTGGACAATGTGTACACACCAGAGCTCCTTCGTCAATGAACACTAAATAATCGATGCAGAAGGACCGGGAAGCCGTTACCGTGTACCTGGCCAACGTCATATAGAGGCTGACAGGCGGGCTTACGCACAACATGCCACGGGGTACAAGAGCGAACTAGCCGTGACCAGTTCATCCGAGCCCTTTTCCCCTCGAACTGGCGGGTTCAAGGTTCCAGCTGCAGAACCCAACGGACCCTTACCGTTCAGCCTTGGAGAATGGCTGCAGAGAAGGGAGATGCGTATGGGGAAGTAGCTGCAGGGAGCCAGCCGTAAGAAGAAAGCCCGCTGCCGTGGAGGACGGCAGCCGGGGCCCCACAGTGGAGGAGAACCCGGCCTGGGGCGGCTGAAATGACCGAACTAATCAGAACATGTCACTACAGACCCATACGACGGCCGCGGCCAGCGGCCCAGAGTTGCTGGGAGTGTGGACAGCCAGGGGCAATTTGCTAGAGAGTGCCCCTACAAAGGCGGCCAGGGAAACGGCTCCGGTCCGCCTAGAGGGGAATATGCGGACTCCACCCCCTTCCCCTACCTCCCAGCCAGCCTCACACACGCAGACGAGAACAAGCTTTTGGTACCTGACATCTAGTGGGGCGTGCCCTCGTGGGTGAGTCGTGCTATATTTCAGTCACTGTGAGGGTGTACCAATGTCCCTGGCTTCTAGTAGACTCTGGGGCGACAGGTTTTCCTGGTGAGACCTGATGTGGTGCTGGGGGGACCCCAGTTGGAGCCGACCGGCCAAGTGGCTGCGCACCGTCACCGAGGAACTAGCTCCCCAGCAGAAAAAGGCAGGTTTCAGTGACTATAGGGGGGTGGCGGTTAACGTCACACTGCTATGGAATAGCTGCCGTTCCGGCAAACCCTGTATTCTGGTTTGGACTTCTAAAAAGCTACAGGAATGTGTCCTGGACTTTGGGAGGGCGCTAGTTTTGTTTCCGAGGGGGACCAGTCGTCACTAATGCTTGCCCCTAAGACACCCTTGTCACACCCCCTGTCAGACTTTCCACATCCGCTGGTGAATCAATAAGGGGCAGCTCTCAACATCAACCGCGCCGTCCTCCCTCCTGCCAACTCCCACTCGGAGTGTCGGCCCCTCTTTCACCTCGACCCCCCCATCAGGTGTGACCCCTCCCCCTCTCACCTTCTCCCCCCCTCTTCTTACAAAAGCTCACCGCTGCAGCCCAGAGGAACGGTGGAGGCGTGGAGTCAACAGCACCCCTCAGGGACCAACGTCCACCGTACACGCGACCACGTCCCGGTCACTTTCGACCAAACTAACAGAGAGCCGAGGGGGAAATATGGCTGTGAGAGAATATATGAGGAAGAACGTGCGCGGCCCTGGACGCCTCAAACAGCAGAGGAGCTGGTGTTCAGCTGTTACTAGAATTCAAAGACCGCTTTGCCCATGAGCGACGAGGAGGTGGGGGTGACTCACCTAGTAATCCCGACATCAGACACGGGGGATCGGCACCGCCCCATCAAGTGCCGGCCCGCCGCCTCCCCGCCTGGCTCGTCAAGAGGCTTGCGACGAGGCAGTTCGTAACCTACTGCAGGCAGGCATCAATGCGGAGCCCGTCAGGACCAGCCGCCTGGCCGCGCCGTTGGTCATGGTCCCCAAGAAGGTGAAGCGTTGGACGCTCTGTCTGGACTCCGGCCGGTGAAACGGGATAACCAAAAGACTCCTACCCTGCCGCGTATAGACGGTCTCTGGACCTGGTCTCATGGGTCCTTTGTTCTTCTCCCTTGGACCCGCAAGCGGCTATACCAGGTTCCCTCTTCCCGGGGGGAGGGGACGGAGGCAAGACCCCAAAACAGCGTTTTTGCACCCGGGGCGGCGGGGCTGTAGCAGTTCAAAGGTCCTAGTTTTGGCCTTTGTTTAATGCCCCAGCCCACCTTCGCGAGGTTGATGACAGGGTGCTGGCCGGGGTCTCCCGGCAACAAGTGCCTGGTATCCTCGACGACGGACCTGGCTCATGGAAGTTCCTTCGAGACAGCCTGGGAGCCCTGCGTCAAGTGCTGGAGAGGATAAGGACTGCTGGCTAAGTACACCCAGAAAAAGTGCCAGCTCATGCAGGCGAGCGGTAACCTTTTTGTGGGCAGAGGGAGGGCATTGACACTCTGGGGAACAAGTGCAGGCTGTCACCAAATGGCCAAGCACCCACACAACCAGAAGCAGCTGAAAGAGCTTCTTGGGGCCCTAAGCCTCGTAAACTACCAGGAGGTTTCGTACGGGGCTTCTCCGCACCGCTGCCCCCTGTTTCAGCTGCTCAACCAAAAGACTGCGACTTTCCTGGACCGAGCAGTGTCAGGAGGCCATTCACCAGCCTTCAACCGGGCTCTGAGCGAGCCCCGGTTCTTGCACCAGCTGATCCCCTCCTTGCCATTCTCCTGGAACGGACGCTATGCTCGGGGGTTGGGGGTGTTGCTGTCCCAGACGGCCCGATGGGGAACGGGTGGGTGGCATATTTCAGCCGAGGTTCAACCAAGGCTGAAAAGGCGCTACTGTTCACCGCAAGGGAGCTCTTGGATGTAGTGCTGTCCATCAGGCATTTCAAGTACTATCTTGCGGCCCCACCTGTCAGAGTGAGGACAAGACCACGCGGCTTCCTCCAGTGGCTCATGACAATTCAAGAGCCAGAGGGGACCCAAGGTCGCCAGGTGGATAGAAGAGCTCCAGGCTTTCAACTCGCCGTGGAGCATCGGGGCCGGGGGCCCGCCACACCCAACGCCGCTGCCCTGTCACGTCGCCCGTGTGCCGCGGTGGGGTGCCAGTATTGCGAGCGGAGAGAGACTCGTGAGAGAGAACTGCAAAGAGAAAACGGGGCCCGTGCCGCTGCTGCGTCGGTAGAAGAACTCATCTGCCGCGAGCTGCAGATGGTCCGACCCAGCTGATGGAGACAGCAACAGAGCAGGCCCGACCTTAACACCTGTGCTACAGGTTTAAGGAGGAGGCTCAGCCAGCAGCCACCATTGGGAGGAAGTGGCAAGGTTCTCAGCAATAACCAAGGGGCTGTGGGCCAACATTCAGGGCTCTGCGGCCTTGTGGTCAAGGGGGTACAACAGCGGGCGTGGTCACAATCGCATAACAGGCGAACAGAGATGGCAGGTCCGTGGTCCCCCATGGCCGCAAGACGGCCAGTGTTGGAGCCATGCCTGGGAGCGCAGGTTCGGGTCACTTTGGAGTGACTAGAACACTGAGACACCTTCGCCAGAGTTCTATGGGGCCAGTGTCGGCCGCTGGGACGTAGAGGAACTTCTGCGCCGCTGCGATGCCCCTGACAGCACGTAAGGGCCCCCCCGGTCGTTCTCATTGCCCCGCTCCAGCAGCATATAAGCGGGAGCCCCCATGGCGAGGGTGGCGGTGGATGTAGTAGGGCCGCTGCCATCGCTGCCCCGACAAGGGTAACCGCTATGTACTTCTCGGCCATCGACTACTTCACTAAAATGCCCGCCAGCTTACTCCTATTCCCGATCAGGAAGGCAGTGACGTTGGCCGATGCGCTATGTGGATAGGCATGTGGCAGCGTTTTGGAGGCCGGAGACCATTCACAGCGACCAGGGGAGGAATTTTGAGTCCCGGGTTTTTGCCTCTATTGTGAGCGCCTAGGAATGCACAAAACCCGCACCACCCCCTTGCACCTCAGAAGCGATGGCTTGGGGAGCGGTTTCAAATTCGCACGTTGGGACCAGCAGCTGGGCCTCATCGAGTCACAGCACCAGCGAGATTGGATGAACCCACCTACCCCTGGTGCTCATGGCTTTTGCGCTCTGCATGCAGGAAACCACCAGCCTGCACGCCCTCTCTTCTCATGCTGGGGAGAGAGCTCCGTACCCCTGCGAGCTGTCCGTTTGGCCGACCACCAGCCCTCCCCAGAGCCCCTCCAGGTCCAAGATGCCCGGAGGCTGCAGGACTGCTGGATTTGGCCACGCTTTTGCCCGGAAAACAGCAGCAGCAAGCTGGGCTGAAGGCAGAAGCGCAATTATGACGTAGGACCCGAGGAGACATTTTCGGGCCTGGGGAACTGGTCTGGGGTCTACAGCCCTCAGAGGAACAAGGGGCGGTGCCCCTAAGCTTGAGAAGCCATGGGTGGGACCCTTGCCAGATACTGGAGAGGTGGGGAGAGGTTGGTGTAACGGGTGCAGCCTTTCCCCGAGGGGGGAGGGTGGCGCTTCATCTTGATGTTACCGGTGGCCCCATACCGTGGGGGCCTCACAGGGGCAAGCAAGAGGGGACACCAGCCCGCCTATTCAGCCTCCCACGTCTCATCCAAATGGCGACGCCTCCATTTCCCGGCCTGGGACGCCAGGACCCCACCCCACTCCGCCAGAGCTCACTCGGGCCCCCGCAGGCCAGACCCACGAACCACCCCTCACAGTCACAGTCCCTCACTCACGGGGAGATTAACCTCAGCCCCTGGGTCCAGGTGCTCCACCCAAGAAGGAGGCGGGCCCCGCCGTCCCGAGAGACCCGCCGGGGCGTTACAGGGACTTTGAAGACAACCTCTGGGAAGAGGATAGTTAGGAGTGAGACCCGAGTTCTTAGAAGGCAAGAATGCGCCTGGGCTCATGGAAGTGATGGCAGTCTCCCAGATATTCCTAGTTAGTAAAAGAAATGTTGGACATTACAAACCAAACAAAAAAAACACCTGCACTTTATTGCAGTTGTTTTTCTCATTGTTTTTCTGTCTGGTGGTCGCTGTTAGTCTCCTCGAGGGCGAGGATCTTGTGGTGGGGGGGTAGTGTAGCGACCCCTGGTATTGACTCACGTGAGTGGAACAAGCGCTGAGTCCAATCAACAAGAAGGGTTACTAGGTCCAGCCAACATTGGGGCTTGTGAATTGGGGAGGGTGCGCAGTGGTGTGGGGTGTCTTCCTGTGCGAGCTCTGAGTAGTTAGTGTTGTGAAACGTGGTGGTAGAGTGCGATACATGTGTCCTTTTTAAGCCTGTTTGTAAAGTTTCCGGAAGTTCGTGGAATTAACGCCACA
>OLKM01001614.1:0-42500 GCA_900291075.1 Melanogrammus aeglefinus
TTGAATATAAGAAAGTAGGGATAAGTAGTATAAAATAACATGACGCCGTGGACTGGTCTTCCTCCTGTCCTCTCCAATTTTTTCAGTCACCAGCCGCCACTGTTCCCTATATTTTTGCATAGGGAATCATTGGTTTAGGCGCGTAGACGCGTTGCATGCAGCAGCGCGTTGGCGCGTTGGCCATTTTTGTGACACACAATGATCACGCATCAGAGAAGGCGTGTTACGCGCGTAATCTTACGCGCGTAACACGTTCAGTGTGGCCGGACCGTAAACCTCCGCGAATTGCTTGCTGAACACAATGAACAGACAATTTGACTGGAACTACAGGTGTCCATATATCAGGGGTTAATGCACACCCTTTAGCCCATCAGAATCTATTATTCCCCCAGACCATGGTATAAATGTATTTAAACTATGCATAGTATAGACTAGCCTACTAATTGTATGTTGTTAATAGGCTACGAATGTTAAAAACTAACAGACAATTCCATATGTAACACGCTGTCCTTTGTCTGGTCTAAGAGTCAATTTAAGAATAGCATCCTGTTGATAAAGAATTAAACCTCGTCGTTGTTACCGCAGAATTCAGTTTAAATGAGCTCCACAGACGGTGTAAGTATGGCTCTTCCTCTGTTGCCTCGTCCACAATTCCTTCAGGTTTTCCGCTTTAGTGGCGCATTCACGTCGCTGGAAATTATGGAGAAAACTAAACATTCGCGACGTCGAAAAGTTCGCGTGAACGACAGCCCATGACTGTTATGATTCTACTTCCGTTCGGCATTCGGCCCAAATTTTGATAACAGTGTTGCCCAGTTGGTGACGTAGCCTGTTGTTTACTAGTGACGCACATGAACATGGCGGAACATGAAGGTTTTACTCAATATAAAACACTCAATCATATCAAATACTATACTATTGGCATGACTTTGCTCAGTTTTAAACGTTGTGTAGGCCAGGCCTACTGGTAAACCAGCTCCAGATAGGAAAGTGTTCCATACAGTGGCAATACTGTATGTGCTTCTCATAAATAAAAGCAAAAGAATAGTAGGTGATAGACATCAAGGAAATAAAGGCCTGAAAACTTGAAACTGCTCCTACTAAGTTCTGTTTAGTTCTGACGGTTTTTAATCGGATAAAAAGACCCTGCTGTGACTAACTTTTAGATTCCCAATCGGCTGTTTCCCACGTGCACATGAATGTTCGCTGTCGGGGTCAACAGCCAGAGAGAAGAGGAAGAGGAGTGAGACTGCGTGAGAATGAGAATTTGTGGCCCAACAGCAACGTCAGGAGCTGTAGGAAGACTGCGCTGTAACTCCTACAGCAATGCATGCACAGTTTACCTGATAGGGCAACTTCAAGCTGTTCCGCAAAACCAAGTTGCGGCATTATTTGGAGTGAGCCCTAGTACCCTCTCCAAACTGAAGGCCAAGTTCCATATAACGGGGGATGTCAAAGACAGGCCGCGAAGTGGGCGTCCCAAGAAGACGACACCCCAAGAAAACCATTTCACCCTGTCAGCACATAGGTGCCGTAGGCTGTCTTCTACAGATTTGCAGTCAAGGTTTGCAGGACGATATGGCCGACGGCTCTCTGCCCAGACAATCCGGAACAGACTCCACGCAGCCAATCTCCGGTCTCATAGGGCTGCCAGGAGTCCTGCCATGACTGCCTTTCAGCGGCAGTCATGGCAGGCAGGATCTATGGCAGGCAGGATCCAACTGCCCTACGGCAGTTGGATCGTGGGGTCAAAGTGTGGAGAAGACGCGGAGAACGCTATGCTGATTGCTGCACCGATAGAATAACATCTTTTGGTGGAGGCAGTGTGATGGTGTGGGGCGGCATCTCCCTTCACTGGAAAAACGAGGCTTGTCATCATTGGAGGCAATCTCAATGCAGAGAGATATAGAGATGAGATTCTGCAACCAGTGGCAATCCCATATCTCCACAGTCTGGGACCGAACTCTATCCTCCAAGATGACAACGCTCGCCCCCACAGGGCGGGGTTTATCAGAGACTACCTCCAGAATGTGGGAGTGGAGAGGATGGAATGGCCTGCTCGCCGTCCTGACCTCAACCCCATTGACCACTTGTGGGATCAGAGTGACCAACACAACCACGTTGGCTGACTTGCGACAAATGCTGGTTGCAGAATGGGATGCCATCCCACAGCAGTGTGTGAGCAGGCTGGTGACCAGCATGAGGAGGAGGTGCCAGGCTGTTGTGGCTGTGTATGGTTCTTCCACCCAGAGGCTCCTGTTTGTGAAATGAATAAATTGTTTAATTGCCAATATGTCTCGTTTCTTCAAACTTCAATCATCCAATCCACCAAACACCAAACGAGTCAATGGCAGAATAAGACATTGGCAGAGATTTGGAAAAACTTCCTGGGCCAACCCACACACTCAGCTCTGCTGCTCATCCCACAAGAGCATGTTTTGATGTCCCTTTCAAAAGGGCACTATTTAAAAGTCGAGTCAAACTGTGGTTTTAATTTTACTTTGGGGTTTAAGAAAATACACTGGAAAAAAAGAAGAAATTAAATTGGGAGCGGAAGGACTCACCAGCTCAACTAATGGTTGACGCAAAGTTCTGACCAACGCAAAAACAAGCTACGTCATAAACGCGACGCAGACACGAGCAGCAGGTGTTTTAGTTGAGCTTCAAGGAGGCACGAGAGAGAACAAGAGAGCTGTTTTAGAAAACCACAGCAAATGTGTAGTAAAAACTTTTGTATTGTACATACTGAACATCTTTGAAATCTGGAGAGGCAGCCGGTAAGAGAATGTAGCCTACTTCCGATCTTTTCCATCAAAGTCTGCCGCTGCTCCGGTAACGTTGTTTGTGCTATTAATAGATTCTAACCGCAGCATTCGTTGCAAGTGGGGATGCTGATGTTGTCTGCCTATACCGTGAACGGTAAACTAACTTGTCACTTGAAGGTGATGGTGAGGCTGCAGTAGCCCTTTTTGTATAAGTGATGGTTTATGCATTTAGTACTTTATTATTATTGAATGTTCCACAATTGAAAAATGTAATTTCTGCGTTGTTTGTGTACTTTTTAAATTTAAAATTCCAGTATATTTTGTACAAGAATTTATATCTGAGAAAGTCAATTATTTTGCACATGTTGGTGTCGGTTTATTGTTGTGTGTAGGCCTATTGCTGATATTCATGTGTGTTTTCTATGTTTCTGTTTATCTTTAAAGGTTTTTTACCTAAAGGTTAATGGCAAGAAGAAATAGCGAGCTACTGTTTAACTGAAAATAAAAAGGAAAGAAAAGTGAAAACGTAGCTACTGCCTGGGACTCAAGTCATTACATTTTGAGTAGAATCCAGTTTTCCCAAAACCTCCAATAGATGTCAGTTCCTCTTTCAAGTTGGGGAAAAAGTACAAAACAGCAAAAAACACGGACAACTTGACTGTGTGTGTGTGTGTGTGTGTGTGTGTGTGTGTGTGTGTGTGTGTGTGTGTGTGTGTGCGCGCACGCTGACTTTGAGTACTTTGTGGGCTTAAATCGCTGGAACTTTCCGAGGCCATCAGAGGCTGTTGGTTCATTCTGGGGAGAAGCCAATTGTTCTCCTCTCGCTCTCCGCTCTCCATCCTCAACTCAAGGCTTCCAGACATCTTAGATTCACACTAGGACCTCAGAGGTGGATCTAGCCTTTTGCATGGAGTCTGCAGCATGGGGCTTTTCAATCACACAGCCTTGATGTGTTATCGTAAGGATTATGCTGAGAAGGCTGGTTTTGGTCCAACATGGGAATGTAATCATATACTATGCATAGTATAGACTAGCCTACTATTTGCTCGCTGTTAATAGGCTGCATACTTTATATGAATGATAAGAACTTACATAAACAATTACATATGGAAATGAAATTGGCAACTTAAGCCAATGTAACAAATCAACACACTATCCTCTATCTGGTCTAAGAGTCAGATTAAGAAAACCAACCATGTTGATAAAGAATGAATCCTCTGATGTTACCCGCAGAGTTCAGTTTAAATGAGATCCACAGATGGTGGAGGCTTCAATTCATGCCTCTTCCTCCGTTGCATAATCCAAAATTGCTTAATTCTTACCCAATTGCGCAATAAATTATTTTACATGTTATATGAACTGGTTAACACGTCATCCTACGTGTGGTCTTCCTAGACAAGAAAGGGTTAGTTCAAGGTAAGGCTCGATCGCTGCGCTCAACTACCTCAGCTGGACGTCTGGTACCGCCATCGCTAAGAGCTAGCAAAGGTCGTTCAGCAAAGTCCCAACTCTTCTCGGTTTTGGGACCTCAGTGGTGGAACGAGCTCCCTGCCGTTCTCAGGACCGCAGAGTCGCTCACTATCTTCCGAAGACTCACCTGTTCAGAGTCCACCTCGACTGCATAGCCACCCTCCCCCCTCTGGCCACCATTGTACACTGTATTGTATTGTGTTGTATTGTATTATAGTACTTAACTATCATTGCTGTAACACGGGGAATTGGTTAGCCTAGCGATTGTTGTACTTGCACTTGGTTCTATGAACATCCTTTCTGTACTGATAGAGATATATTGTTGCACTTCTTATGACAAATGTACTTATTGTAAGTCGCTTTGGATAAAAGCGTCTGCTAAATGTCCTAAATGTAAATGCAGACGTCAGCGGGTCAGGGTTAGGGTCAGCAGGTCAGTGGGTCAGGGTTAGGGGGTTAGGGTCAGGAGGATTTCTCTTTCTTCAGGGTCCTCTCCTGGCTCTTCTGCAGATACTTCCTGTATTTGTGTCGCCTTCTTTTAAAGAAGAACATCGTTTTCAGAACCTTTTTGTTCAGACTGCTGCCAACACCAGGGAGACGGATGAGAACATGAGTACAGCGTCGAGCAGAGACTGCAGCGGTAAACGTAGTACATCGACGATCCAACTGCACCAAGGATTTATGTCTTATTAGCAGAAAATAATAAAATAAACCAAGACATATTTTTTTATTAGGGATAACTATACAAATAATGCAAAGTGTAAAATTAATGCAATGAAAATGGTCAAATGTAAAAGAGATACTGTATATATATTTCAGGCTAAAATATTGTCGCCAACTCAATATTATAGTTTTGTGATTATATCAAATAAATGTTAATATAGGATGAATACAAACAATTATTTTGACACATAAATAGAACCCTGTGAAACACTTATTTTGAATGTGTTTATAAAAAATATATAGATATGAAGTTAAATAGTCTTAGAGACACCGTACATATCTTTCAAAATACCTCAACGATATGAACAGTGATGAGAGACAGACTATATCAAACTAAAAAATGTTATCTGTGTGTCAAGAGTCTTAGCATTCTCAACACTCATGAAATGTAAACAAATTAGTGCTTCTTGTATGAAATCTTGGGCTGGAAGTGGCTCATCTGTCGTCCCTAGAAATAAAAAGGAATTACAATAAAATATAATAAGAATAATAATATAAGATTAATATATACCAGAATTTCATGAAAGCTATAAGGGTTGCACTACATTATTGCCATCCTTCATGTATTTTGTAGTTCTTACTCTAACATATATAGGTTTATGTGACACATTTGCTGTAGGTAAGCTCTAAGAACTATAATTTGAGTGTGATTTGTTCGACATGCCATAGCCATCTATCACCAAGCTTTATGGGACTGAAATCCTCAGTGAGAAGATTTGGCTAATTTCTGAGGAATCAAGGCATCTCTTCCCTGATTGGTCCGGGGAAATCCACGTTGCCGTTCAATCACATATCATAGCTGAGCTCCAGCTCTGGTACAGGGGTTCATTTCTTCACTTTGGAGGTGCAGCATCAGGAGGGGGCAGTGGGTCGTATATGTTCTACATCTTGCTCTCCTCTGCCTCCTCCTCTTTACAGCTCTTACATCGTACAGCAGCTCTACACTCTGAGTCAAGCCCCTGTTTCAGCTCAAATCAAAAGACCCTCAGGGAGGTCCGGGACGGATGTTGGACAAGGCGATGGAAACACAACTGGAGTTGTGAGCAGAGAGCAACGCTGGGGTGACGGCCTGAATCAGAGCACTGACCAAACAATGACCAAACGGCAGAGATCACAATGTTGAGGATCATTTAAGACAGAGAAGCATGTTTAAAATCCAACAGAAGCACGCTTGGCCTTACGGTCCCTTCAATAGTAGAGCAACGAGTAGAAACACAGAAGCGGGCATATGTTGGTTCTTCTTACTTTGTTTCATTTCTTGTTTTCATTTGGTTGCTAATAAAATAACAAAAGACGATGCAACTTAGATGAACGCATAGTAGGAGTAAACATGGAAGGATACTTCTGAATTATATAAAACCAGATTCTAATCTATTAACAATGATCCTTTAGAAAAGGCCTGTATAGAATAGTCCGAATGTTGACGGCAACATCAACAAAAGGTTCCACTGACTGACAGCCTTCAGTAGCCCCGCCCCTCCTTCTGCCCTTGCATTTCCGACCAATGAAATGCCTTTCTGTGGGTGACATCACAGGGGAGCTCTGCTGACCTCTCAAGGTGAAGAGCTGAGGGCTCTGCGAGCCAAGAACACGACCAGGAGAGCCACCACGAGCTCCACCCCGTGAAGAGCCACCAGCGCCATCTCACTGAGGCCCTGCAGACAGACAGGCAGACAGACAGACAGACAGTCAGAGAGCCACCAGACCCATCTCACTGAGGCCCTGCAGACAGACAGGCAGACAGACAGACAGACAGTCAGACAGAAAGCCACCAGCGCTATCTCACTGAGGCCCTACAGACAGACAGACAGTCAGACACAGAGCCACCAGCGCCATCGCAGACAGACAGACAGACAGACAGACAGACAGACAGACAGACACCAACCAGGGCCCTCTCACTGAGACCCTGGGGACAGACAGTCAGACATGACCCCCTCAGCCTACGACTACATACTGTATATCCTTTCTGTACACAAGACCCATGAATGAGCAGAACAGGGCCAGAGGTCTCACCAGATAGAAGCAGACGTCGTTGGTGTGACAGGAAGGGTAGGTGAATCCTACGTAGAAGTGGAGCCCAGCTCCGCCGGCCGCCACCAGCACAGCCAGCACGTTGGTCCACAGCGCGCCCTTCATCTGGACACACAGCCAGCACGTTGGTCCACAGCGCGCCCCTCACCTGGACACAGCGGCACGTTGAACACAGCGGAGAGAGCAGAGCTACAGGCTGAAGACGGGGGCTCACCTTGGCCACGCTCGGGGCCCTGTTGGTGGAGATGGCGGTGGAGCCAGCGGTGATGAACTACACAAGGAGGCAAGGTCAGGGTCTCTGGCTCAATCTCCATGTTAATGTCCTGGTTCTATATATTCCACTCTTATAAAAAATAGACAACGGTTCAAAGGTTTGAGGTCACCCAGACAATTTCCTGTTTTCAATGAAGCCTCACACTTTTATTCAACAGTTTTCAGCTGTGCTTACATAATTGCACGAGGGATTTTTAATAATCAATTAGCCTTCTGTACAATGAGACCCCAGGAGCGATGGCTGCTGGGAATGGGCCTCTGTACACCTACGTCGATCTTAACCAAAAATCTACAGCAGTCATTGACCACGTAAACAATGTGCAGACTTTAATTCTGACTAATTGAATGTTCTGTTCATTGAAAAAAATGGATTTTCTTTAAATAAAGACATTTCTATGGGACCCCAAACCTTTGAACGGTAGTTTAATTAATTTGTTTGATCCATCGATTCATTTGAGCAGTCGGCCCAAAGTCTAAATAAGATCGAGATAATGGACATCTGAGTGAGAAATGATACAGCTGAATATTAAATAATTCAGATTGTTCTTCAAAGTGTTGAGAGTTCATGGAGACGTCGGTTTGACTCACAAAAAGGAAGCCCCAGTACGAGGTGGAGTAGATCTGGAAGTGCACGTCGATGAAGAACATGGCCCCCACCTTCACCATCACGATGACCCCGATCACGATCTGAACCGCCTGCCAGAAAACAGCAGTAAACAATGTCCCCACAACCACGCGCCGCAACGCGCGTCTGTCTGTCTGTCTGTCTGTGTATCTGAGTGTGTGTGTGTGTGTGTGTGTGTGTGTGTGTGTGTGTGTGTGTGTGTGTGTGTGTGTGTGTGTGTGTGTGTGTGTGTGTGTGTGTGTGTGTGTGTGTGTGTGTGTATCTCTGTGTGTCTGTGTGTGTGTGTCTCTGTCTGTCTGTGTGTGTGTGTGTGTGTGTGTGTGTGTGTGTCTGTGTGTGTCTGTGTATCTCTGTGTGTGTGTGTGTGTGTGTGTGTGTCAGCCCTTACTCCCAGTAGCGTGGGCCGGCCCCTCTGAAATGTCCTGAGTTTGACAAGGGCCTCTTGTTCCTCCTCTTCGTCCTCCGTCGCCGCCTTCACCCCGAAGCTCTCAAACTTCACCGATGACATAGTAAACGCTCCAGCTGTGTGACTAACAACTGAATAGAATAGAATAATAGAATAATCTTTATTGTCATTGTACAAGACAACGAAATTTTGTTTGGAGCAGTCCTCCTCGAGTTGCACAGTTGTATAAAACAACAACTGGCTGACATTGTTTTAACTCGGTGATAAAGCCGGTGACACTGGAGTAACCACGGACCCATTGACGATTCTATTGCTGCAACAGTCGGCAGCATTCATACTTTGTATTATTATGTATTGTTATGATTATGTTATAACCAGGTGAGCTGTATATATAGTAGTAATGTAGAAATGTGTTAAATAACCTCCAAACTGCACTCATATCTATCCTTCTCAAAGTCTCCACACATCCCCGTTGTTGTCATACGGTTTTTAAATCTGAATTACCATAAGCAAATTCCTGACCACACTGTCAACATTGTTTAGTGTTTCACAACGGTAAAAAAAATATTATACTAACCGTTTATCTCAACGTAGCACTCGTCAAAACCTTTGTGAATAATAGCGTCCTTACCAACCATGGATGTTTCATAAATATGTCTTAATGCTTGGCTTATGTTTCCCACGCCGGGGAGGGGGAGGAGCAGACAGGACACAGCCAATCAGAGCAGGGCATGGAGGAGGAGCCAAGGAGGTGTGGTCACGGTAGGAGTCTGATCGGAGCCACACAGGCGCGGGTTGGCCAGTGACCTTCAGCCCCTGGGCTGAAGGTCAGCAGAGACGTCTGACCCAGAGGCTCCAGTTTTATATACAACAGATTACACTCTTTTCTGTTTCTCTTGTTGTTCTTGGCAGCGGGAATGAGGAAGGCCATGTTTCACTTCAACATTAAACCTCAATACTTAACAATATAAATGTTGTTAAATATATACAAATATATATGCATTTCATTGGATTCAGTCGTGGGATATTCCAGACCCTGTTAGTAATCGTAGTCCCACATACACCAGCCGCAAACAAAACTAAAGACAAATGTTTAGAATAACATTTGTTTATTCTGCGATGATAAATATCCAGGCACTCTCATCGAACATCCATAGGCCATGATTAACTTTAACATGTATGCATGAAACACAAAATTCGTTTTCGTTTGATTGTTTTGATGAAATGAAAAATTGGCAAGTAAAAAAAAAATAATAATAAGAGGCGGACTGTCAAACGTTGGACAGCAAAAACTAAAGACGAGGACGCAGAGCTCATCTCATCTGGCCAATCGTCAACTCAAACTCTTCTCTCTCTCTGAAAAAGAGGAAAAGATCAATTTTTTAAGAATGATTTTTTTACTTTTAATACAGATTACGCAGGTCTACAAAGGCCAGTAGATCTCAGGACTTACCTCTCACTAATACATCTTCCGTTTAGATATTTCTCCTCAGCCTTATTCAGTGAAATGTTATCGACACCAGCGATGGCAGAGATGATGGCCTGAATAATGAAAAGGATATTATAGCACACACTCACACATTACGTACGACAGAGAGAGATTCCCATGATGGATTTATCATGGATCGCCTATATCAATAGGAGACGTCATAGTAATCTCATTTTACTGAGTAAATAGCTGCAGTAGAAAAGTTAGTTCAGGTTTAAAGATGCTGTGAGTTTGGTGCCGGAGATGTGAAAAGAGAAACGAAAAGACTACAAGATTAATTTTTTGGCTTAACTGACAGATGATAACGCTCGACATTTGTCACCTATTTATAGACGCCTGCATCATTCTTTTTTATTCTTCCTGTTTTCGAGTCTTCTTTATAATAGCCATTGTGATCATATCATGCAAAATAATCAGTTTTCCGCTACACTTCAGAAATGGTACATAGGCCTATAAAAGAATGATGACATGGCATTGTGCTAATGAGACAGCGAGACTCAGGTTCTCATTATGTCAATACATGAGCAGCACAGGAAGCTAACTAAGACGGCCGGCGCATTGTGCGTTCAAGTCACATGGGGAACTATAAACTGCTCCAGAGATATGACCAAACGGTCCACGTTTTTTATCATTAATGAATTAATGCAATCACACCAATCACATGGCTGATCTGTTTACTGATCCGTGAATGGAGTAGATTCCCCCCAGGACTTCAGACGCGAGCAGACGAACCTCGGGCAGCAACACGTCCAGCACGAAGCGCACGTCGTCCATGAACTTGACGTTGGCCAGGCAGGGGGCGTGGTCCGTGACGCGGTGGAACAGCTCCTTCAGGTACAGGTACACCTGGTCCAGCTGCCGGTCGTCCTCCAGGTAGGGCTTCACCTGCAGCCGCCGCCGCACCTTCAGGAACGAGCACAGCCAGCGGGAGGCCTGCTGCCCGCGGACCACCGCCTGGACAGACAGATGTTCATAGAACCCAGTGCCAAGCACTGGGTTAGTGCCTAGGGTAGGATGCTACACCATGCTAGGACCTGGGTCTCATGAGGACCTGGGTCTCATGAGACCAGGACCAGGTCCAGGGCAGCCTCTCCTCACCAGCAGGTGCCTGTCGGCGAGCCTCTGGGACACGATGAAGGCCACCAGCTTCTCGTTGGCGCGGTTGTGGGCGGCGACGGTGCGGTCGGGGAGGAGCCTCTTGGCGCCCGGCCCCTCCTCCTCCGGGGCCTCTGAGGCGCCCTCCTCCCCCCCGCTGTGGGGCCCCCCCTCCTCCAGCTCTGGCTGGCTGGGCAGACCCAGCCTCTCCGCGCGGTCCTTGGGGTACTTCCTCCTCACCGGGTAACCTTGGAGACGAGCCAACACGCGTGAGACGGGGAACGGGAATGGATCGGAAGTTTGGAATCTGAAAATGTCTTGCCCAGTCATCCCACATATGAGTACGTTGAACATACTCATACAATGCGACGAGTACTCGATGAAGGAGCCGGTGAATGAGCTGCAGGCTGCGGGAGGAAATGGAGAACTGCTTACAGAGCTGTCAATCAAATGCCAATCAACTGTCAATCATGAAACACGGCTCGTTTCAAATGGAGAGGAAATGGTTTCTAAAACAGTGGGTGCTGATGAACACGACCTTCAAGGTCATGTCAGATATTAGCCATCAGCCATTGACCTCAGCGGCCAGACTATCAGCATTCAAATGAGCATTGCAGTCGGTTTAATCCTCCTTAGGTGGAGCATGCATGTACTTTCTGCTTACCAATACGGAACACGTAGTCATTGATCATCTCAAAGGCCCAGTCGATGACGGCAGCGTAATTTGCCTTGGCTGCACACTACAACATAACCCAGAAGGTGTGTTAGTATTAACGTGTGGATCACAGAGACACACTCAAGAGTCGGGACGCTGATGTCGCTCTCACCACCAGCTGATTGGCCTCCTCGCAGTCCAACGGTTTGAGGTTCCTCAAAGACACAGAGAACCTTTAACACAAGATAAGTGCCGCACATTAATACACACAATACACTTGGGTTTAGGTGCACTTAGGTTTGCATTGCAGTGCACAGTGCCCACCAGAACAGTATATTTATACCCGGACAGTCAGAATACTGTTTGCTTTGATGAGAATCAGCAGCCCAAGGCCGGACGCAAACTAAGACAAACTACAGCGTGAACCCATTTCATATGCTGTCACTGCCTGTAAACTAAGACTTAGCGAAGAGGGTCAGATCAGAGCTGGGGGATATGGACCAAAAGTCATATCTCGATATCTTCAAGCAGAATATCGATACAAGATAAATATCGATATTTGCCTTCGCCTTCCAGCCTACCTTCGTCAGGCTGGAATGTCGAGACAGCTTAAGATTTTGGGTCGCTGCAGTTGTGCTGCTGCAAGTGATGGAAGAGGCTGGTCATAGTCTACACCCTTTAGTTGCGACAGATTTGAGCACTCTCTACAAAAAAACCTGATTCTGTCATTCGTCAGACACCGTGTACCCAAAACACTTCCTAACTATGGAGCCATTGGTCTTCTGCTTACATACAAGCTCCTCTGCGCCGCGTTTGCCGGCGGACTCCGTGTTTCGCGCCGTAGGAGGAGTGGAATAGTAGAAGGAGTGCCGGGCCGTGTGCGCCGGAGGCAGAGCGGGAGACAGATAAGCCGTTACGAAATAGCAGGCGGCAGTCGCGGTTCGAAACTGCTGTTATTTGGGTCAATATGCTGTACTTTCAATTTAAATTAAACTACATCGATGTTGACGATAGCGTCTCGTTCCATATATCGTTTGAAAAGATAGATATATTTCAAATATCGATATATCGCCCAGCCCTAGGCTCTGTGCCTTTAGCTGCTTGGGAATGGACCAGTAACAGGGGGAGCCACGACACACAGCTCCAGCCTGCTGAGCGAAGAGATCTTCACGTCCACTAGTGTAGCATCCAATCAGAGCATTGAAGAGGCACTCACCCCTTCCTCTTCTTGTCAATGGTCGGCTGATCGATCCAAATGATGCTGGCCTTTTTCAATTTAGGTTTGACACTCTTCACCTGCAGAATGACGCATTAGAAGTGTTTAGCACCAAGCTTTCTTAATGTTATGTTACATACTAGGGTAGACTATGCTAGATATCAGCATCACTCACCAAGGCCGGCCAGAAGGGAAACAGTCTGAACTTGCACCAGACGAAGGCTCCCTCTTTGATAACCGCTGGCTCTGTGATGTGAAAAACGATCTGAATATACAAGTCACCACTGAACTACAGGACTGATATTAATATCAAGCAGTGGTGGGTAGAGTACTGAAAATCTATACTCAAGTAAAAGGAAAAATTACTTCCTTCAAAATCGACTTGAGTAAACGTAAATATTCCAATTGGAAAACCTACTTGAGTAAGAGTAAAAAAGTACTTTGTTATAAAGTTACTCAAGTTACTTTACATTTTTGTATTGGAGTGCTTGGATCAGTTAAAAAGACATAACGTGTTTGAATGCGTGAGCGAGTGAGGGAGAGAAAGAGATCCACTCTTAAACCATTTCTTCACAAATTGCTTCATTGTGTGTATTGGTCATTAAACATACATAGGCCTGCAACAATATGTAAAACAAAAAATGTAATTTAATTTCAAAAAATGTACACTAAGCTCTGTGCATGTGACAAAAGGCAAGAGCTTTGTAGGAACACAACCAATTAAACACCAACGAGACTGGCCTGGTTAGCTGATTGGCCAATCAGAAATGACTTGATGTGGAACAACTTCCTGAGTGGTCTGCAGAATACAGTGTAACACAGTATCTTCAGAATGATAGAAACTCTACGTGAACCGTAACCCCGCACCCCCTGGCGAAAATATCTTCCTGCACGTCTGCGTCCATGGCGTTTCTAGTCCTCGGCCCCAGCGTAACGGTCGCCTCATCTCCTCGGCTGTGGAATCACAACAATGTGGCCACCTAGGCAGGGCGCGTCGCTAACGTGTACGCTTGTATTACGGTCAACCAAGATAATGTCTTATATCGAAATACTAATTTTAATGAAGTCACAATGGAGAATGTAATTGAGTAAAGAGTATTCTAAATCAAATATTTACTTGAGTAAGAGTAAAATTACAGGCTTAAAAAAGGAACGTGAAATGTACTCGTTATCCGAAAAATGTACTTTTTTACTCATTCGCGTTACTTGTAACGCGATACTACCCACCACTGATATCAAGGGATGCTTTACGTTTGGAAAAGTGCATCAGGAAGCCTGGCAGCTCTTCCTCCTCCTCTTCCTCGTCCTCCTCGTCCTCAAAGGAGAGGTTGGTGAGCTCCTCCTCCGGTAAACTGAACTCTATGGAGAGGTCTGAGGAGAGCTGGGACTCATTTTGGCTCGGCTGGTCTGAAAACACATCAACTCCTCCATTGAACGCGTCCGGTGCACTAACAGCATATTACCACCGAGGAGACGATAAGAGTGAATATGAATGCGTCTGAGGTCTTGTGTGTCTGACCTAGAGGGGAACTGGGTCTGCTGGAGGGCGGAGAGTTGCCGGGCTGAGTCCCGCTGCTGCCCTGTCTGGGCGTGGACGTCGTTTGGGACGCACGACGCTTGGAGACCACCTGTTAGTGTCAGTCAGTGCAGAACATTAATGCATGACTGCAAAACATCAATGCAAAACACTCAATATAGACATTTACATCCAGGGTGGTTAGCAGACGCTTTCATCCAAAGCGACTTACAATAAGTACATTGGTCAGAAGAAATAGAAACAACACTATATCTCTGTCGGTACAGTAAGGATGTTCATAGAACCAAGTGCCAAGCACTAACTATCGCTAGGTTAACCCGTTCCCCGTAGACAACAGAGACAGTTAGGATAAGACGCTACACAAGTGCTGTGTTTAAGTGCCAGGACACACAATAACTACGTAAGAGGGGGGTAGGCCAACATATTTGTAGCCTGATTTCAGTGAGGGTGGGATTAACAACCCTTGTTGGGTCGGGGAGGCAACATGAACAGATTTAAACTGATGAGCCTAAACCTTGGCTGGGGGGGTGAAGGAGGAGCTGGACTGGGGGGCCCTCGATCTGAGGCGGCGGAGTGGCGACACCACGGAGGAATCCAACGAGGAGACGGGGCTGCCGTCTCTCTGCGACCCCTCGCTGAGTCTCGTTTTCAGGGGGCTGTCTAACAGACCCTCAGGAAACGGTCGGGAGGTATAAGGAGCGTCCCGCTCCGGGGCTGCTGAGGGCCCGGGCACAGAGTCCAGGGTCTTTAGTTTCCGGGTGTACGGTTTCCTCCGCTTGGCGCCCGGTCGGGGGCGAGGAGGCTGCCTGCTCGCCGCCCCCCTCCCGGCGCTCCGGGGGCGCGGCGGCCGGTCGCTCCCCGCTCTGGGCTCCGGGGTGGCGGCCCCCGGGGTGGCCGAGCGCAGGCCACAGCGGTGGGGCCTTCTCAGGGTCATCCCGTGCAGGGGGAGGCTCTGGTCAGGAGCTCGGGGGGGAACAGGGGGGGGGTGCAGCTGGACCTCCTCTGAGTCTTTGGGCGCTTCAGGAGGTTCGCCATTAGGAACGCCATCAGGACAGGAAGTAGACTGCTTCATCGTCCTCTTTATGGGAAACATTCATCTTCAGAAGCTGAAGGGAGAGAAATGGGATCTGTTCGTCAAACTCGGGAAGATCCACAACCTGGATGGTTGTGGATCAACCAAGCTAAAGGCAAAGCCGGGCTTATTTCGCTTAGCCTCGCTGCTTTAAGATAGATTTGCGTTCCATCAACGTGACTTGAGGGAATCTCCGCTAAGTAACCGTGGCAATTTATCCGACCGAATTAGCCTGGTACCGACCAGGCTAACTGTCAGGCTAACATAAGCAGCGTTTCAGAGAAGTCGCATCTCTCGAAAACAACCGTACCATCAGAAAGTTCCGCCAAGCCTAGTCCTCGCGATTTTGTCATAAATGTACATATATGAGGTGTAACAGCCTACATTTTCACTAAGGTCTATGATGAAATGATTCAAATAAAATAACTAAATGAATCACTATCTATTGCTAGCGTGGATATTTTCTAATAACATTTTTAGACAAAATTACGTATTCTATCAAAATTAGGAACAAGCAGGTGGGTGGGTGCCATGCCGAAATCCGACGCTTCATTGTTCTGACGTCTCAATGGTCCGACATATTTCCCATTAGATCGACATGCCACTATGCCGACGGTTCAATGTTACGAAAACTGAACCCAGTGTCCCGATGGGCCGTTTGTCCGAGAACTCAAACAAGAGGCGCATTAGGCCGACGGTAACTCATTATATGTAGTATTTGTCATATTGAACTACCCCGGTAGTTCTACCCCGGTACCCCGGCAGGCCCCGCTGGGTGAGCGCACCAGCAGCCGGCCTGCAGTACGGGCGACCCGAGATCGTGTCCTGGGCACGATATTTAACTCTTTATTTTTTGTAATTTCCTTTATATCTGAGAAATTAGGCCAAACAATTCACTTTTTATATAATAAATGTCTTACAATATCCCTAGAACCCAAATATAACTTGCAAAAATCCTTGGTGAAGTTAATGTTACTGATAAGCCTTTTGTCCTATGACAAAGACACCGCTGCATGGGAAAATACCACCACATGAATTCCATTCAGGTGAGTTCCTCGGCAGGGCAGTCAATTTAGAATATTTAAAGAAATGGCATGAAAAGTTTTTTGATTTCCCCAGTAATCCTTCCTAATTAGGTGGGGATTGAACCTCGGGTGAAAGTCCGACACGTTACCTCAAGACTATCTCCCTGATTACTAATCTATGGTCAATATTACGTTTAAACATGTTACGCTTAATGCTACTTATTTATTCAAAAGGTCGGCTATCCTATTGCCAGGCGGCCTCCCTGTTTTAGTTAATGTTACGACCTGCACAAACAGCCTCTGTCCGCCGCTGGAAGAGATCCCGCTCGGTCTTTGTCGGACATTTGACTCATGCTTCGACATTCACGCTCCTAGTTACATGTCACGTGGGCGCGCGTAATCCACGATAACGTAAGCCTGGCTTTGAACTAACCTGAGCAAGACGCGCCTGAACTGGGTTGATGGAACGGCTTTAGCCTCAAGTGGAAGTTGGCGTTAGTTCTAAACGGGATTAATCAACTAAGCGCCTCTTTCGTTAGCAACTTTGATGCAATACCCCTCTGGTCGGTACAATAAACCGCATGTTACACAACGATACGTTCTAGTTTCACACACGCAGCAAAAAACCTTAGTGAAAACGAAACTCATTAAAATGTGTCCATATTTTTAATAGACCTATGTATAAAAATTAAAGTATAAAAAGATACAAATCATGGCGGTCTGGCATCAGAACGCATGTAAATAAAGCCACTGAGCATATTGTACGATTTCGTTAACACAAAGCTCACATGCAGTGCAATGGATTTATCTCTCAACAGCATTATACAGAAACCAGTAGACTTTAAATGCAATTGCTTAAGACCGATCCACATCCTGTAGATCCATATCACAACAGCTCAAGCCATCCATGCATCGGGTCGCGGAAGGACTTCTCGGCTCCTCATCTCTTACCTTTCCTCATCCTTCTGCTGCAGAAGTCTTCTTCATAACCCGGAGTCCTGCTTTAAAACACGCTGTGTTACTGCTCACCAGTACAGCAGCCCAATGGGTCCCCTCAGACCCGTGCAGCAGCTCAGTGTGGGCGGAAGAGTACATTAACTGCTGCGCTCAGCTGTGCGTGCTGCGCATGCTCTGTGGGTTCCGCTGGACATCGACCCCGCGGCGAAAGCGCGCAGGAACCAGAACGGAGAAGGACGAGCCGATCGGTATGGCGAGTGGACAGCGCCAAACCTAAGCAAAGGATAACCAGGAAATGGCGATGGAACAGTCTAACCCTGTTAGAATGGGAAGCCACCAGGACGACGGCGCCTGTTGATGACACCAGGGTCAGACGCGGGTCCCACCCACAGGGGACGGGGATATGGATATTGATGTCTTCCTGGCTGACGCACACGTTTTGATCGACTACTCCCAATCAGCCCGACATGTGAACACGAGCAGAGTCTGGCTTTATGGGTGGGCTGGCTGGTGTGGTTTATCACAACACTTCCTGGTCGGGTCCACCCCCCCCCTTCAGACGCGGATGACGTCATGTCTGGATCAATAATCACAACAATCAACGCATCAAATCAAATCCCTGTATAATGGTGTGTTCCCCGAATCCTCCAACGCCAGGCTTCCGAGTCGAAAGTCGAGTATCTCCCAGCTTTCCTGCGGCCTTTCTCGGGGGCGCGCCCCCTGCTGGTCTTCATCTTTCGCCGAGAGCAGCGATGACGCGCTCAACAAAATGGCGGCTCCCATGAAGAGATTCTCCTTTTGGTATTTGTACCACGTAGGTTATTTTAATGTCGATTTTGAATCCTCTTACACACTTGATTACATTGCTACTTTATGCCAGTCACCAATTCATGCATTGCATGGTCTCGCTGTGCGTGCAATACAATGTGAAGGTGTGTTGTTTGTTGGGCTGGTCTGCTAAAGAGGCTAATATAGCTAACAACAACTGCTAGCCAATTTCATGCCACAACACAAAGACGAACAGGAACGCTATAGCTATGCACTCAATCACTATTCCCTATATAGTGTTCATGATATAGTGCACTATATAGGGAACGAACAAACGAGAATTCGGCCACTAAGCTGAACATTTCTAAACGTTATTTGCGTCGGTGAATGCGCCGGGTATTAGTGGGACGCTGGAGGTTGTATTGAGGTTGAATGTTACATTTCCTTGTTCAAGTTTCTGTGTTAAATCTCAAATAAATTCTTGACATTTGTTACACCTTACTCGCGCAATCGCTCGTTCACTCATTCGTCGACTCATTCGCTGACGTCACTCACACACCGTGGAACGATTTCGAACAGAATGCTCCGAGACCGGAAGTGACGTCAAACGTGCAACTTGGAAGGAGGGCGTTCGTGTGGTGGAGGGTTCCCGTTTACGCAGACTGGAACGCCCCCTTCTTATTCTTCGTCGCCTTTCTCGCTGAACTGTATTAAAACGTCAAACTGTACTACTCCGAAACCATGTAAATAGCGTTGTAAATACATTTATTTGGAAAATAACTTCACATGGAGTGTCTTTTTACAATTTATTCGTTACCAGCATTATTAGTGTTGATCAGCAGAGAAATGGTCCACCAAAGACGTTGACGTCGCTTAGCAACCGAGGATGCTGTCACCGGACCACCATGAAGTGAACGGAGCGTCCCGCGGCATTGAGAAGGAGACCCGTGTCATAAAGGCCTATAATATTTATGTTTATGGCATATATTTCTCCTCAAATTAGGCCAATAAAGCAATGATAACAAGAACCAAAAAAACACAACGATTGATCAAAGGCCCGGCCCGACCCGGCTCAAGGATAGTGGTGGATATTGTTTATGATATTGTTTATATTGTTTAACATGAAATTGGCTAAACAGATGACCACTGTAGCATATTTAAACACAATTCAAATTGTGCAGAGAATTATTTCCATTGGTCATTCTGACCGAGGACATTTAGAATTAAGTAATAGGTAATAACCGGACAATGGAAACTGCTATAAACCGGCCTAACTTTCACCGTCAACATCCGGAACATTCGCTCGTTAGATTTTCTCCCAACAGAAGTTTCAAAATAAGATCTAGTAGTAATTACGGGTAGCATAGAACTAACGTTAGCCAAGTGGGTTTCCATGATTGCTAAATGTGAGAGTTAAAATTGCCAAAGCATAGTCTGCCTTGCGACTGTTCTTCACAGTAAACGCCTTGCGGAACCAAGTCTGCCTTTCTAAACACCTCGTGATTGGTCGATGAAACGCTACCAGGAAAGCCTAAAGGGCGTTCTTGTGTCATGACGGAAACGCCCAAGTCTGCAGATGGACCCTTCTCGAGGAGTCAGGAACACATCTGAGCTCCACCCCTCCAGCTGTGAGCCCCGCCCATCCAGCTGTGATACCCGCCCATCCGGCTGTGAGCCCCGCCCATCCGGCTGTGAGCCCCGCCCATCCGGCTGTGAGACCCGCCCATCCGGCTGTGAGCCCCGCCCATCCGGCTGAGAGCCCCGCCCTGGAGCGCAGAGGGTGGTGCCGCCATCTAGTGGCCGTCCGGATCCACTGCAGCAGTACTTCCGGACTGGTGGCCCACTGGCCCCCCTCCGCTCCGAGCTCAGATCGCTGCCTGGACTCACATGTGAACGTCCGTCCGTCCGGCCGACCTGGGAATGAAATACATCTGAGCGAGAGAAGTTAACATCACCACCTTCATCAGGACACCTTAAGGTGAGTGGTTAAGATAGGATAGGTGAAATTAGTTAAGGTTTACTGGTGGTCGCGACTCGCGGTGGTCCGGTGCGCTGCGGTTTATTGACGTCACCACGGGCTTTGTGTCTCTGTACTTTAGTTCTCCTCCTGCCTCATCTAACTTCGTGAAAACCACTTCCCACTGAACGTTAAGAGTCGCGTTGTCCTCCGATCCGAATCAAGGATTTCGTTCCATCGGTTTCCTGAACCGAATCAGGGGTCATCCTGAGCATCACCGGAGAACCCCCCGTTAGAGGAGGAGGGCTGGCCTGGACGGTACTTTAACTCACCTAACCCTGCGGCTCTGTGGGGTTCTCGTGAAGGGTTATTATGTGTGGTTCTGTTCTCCTATGGTTCTCCTGGGGGTTCTCCTGGTCCTATGGTTCGTATGGATTGGTTTCTGAGTAGTGTAAGCCCTTCTTCCACATTGTTGATCCATTACCCATATGCTCATTATGAAATCGTATCAAATGTCCAAGCCAGTGAATTGAGTTATGGGGGGTCTACTGCATGTGTTTATACCTCAGGGTAACTTAGTGTTTAAGACTGAGAGTAACTTAGTGTTTTTATACCTCCTTCACTTAGTGTTTATACCTCAGGGTAACTTAGTGTTTAAGACTGAGAGTATAGTGTTTATACCTCAGGGTACCTGTGTTTAACTTAGTGTTTAAATCTAAGGGTACTTAGTGATTAACTTGGTGTTTATACCTTAAGGGGTAACTCAGTGTTGATATCTTAGGCGTAACTCAGTGTTGATATCTTAGGGGTACACAGTGTTGATATCTTAGGGGTAACTCAGTGTTGATATCTTAGGGGTAACTCAGTGTTGATATCTTAGGGGTAACTCGGTGTTGATATCTTAGGGGTAACTCGGTGTTGATATCTTAGGGGTAACTCGGTGTTGATATCTTAGGGGTAACTCAGTGTTGATATCTTAGGGGTAATTCGGTGTTTACTGAGTCTACCTCTCTCCTCCCAGCTGTTTGTTTTGTAGCCAGAGGGGCTGACGACTGAGTGTCAATTAAGCGTTGTTTGAGTTTCATTAACAGGGACCGCTATAGGGCCCCCAACATATGGTGAACCCACCCCCGACAGACGGGCCAGCGGAGGGGCAGAAAGACAGACAGACAGACAGACAGTCACACAGGCAGACAGACAGGCACACAGGCAGACAGACACACAGACAGACAGACACACAGACAGACAGACAGACAGACAGACAGACAGACAGACAGACAGACAGACAGACAGACAGACAGACAGACACACAGGCAGACACACAGGCAGACAGGACAGACAGGCAGGCACAGACTAACCAGCCGGTAGACGAGGCGCGGGGTTAGACTAGCAGGCAGTGAGGCAGTGAGGCAGAGCTCGGAGTCAGGCAGGCCTGGACTCGACTGGGAAGTAAGACAAGAAAATTGTGGGTTAGAAATCAGCATGGTGCTCTCGTGAGTGTAGTAAGCCGGTGTCCAATTACAGGTGGTTACCTGATTTAAATGTGAGATATGTATATACATTCTTTCTTGAAATATGTCTTGATTTAATTCCATTTTAAATGTTTTGAGGTAGCTGCTAAGAGTGGAGCCGATTTAGTTGAAGGTTTGGGTTTTGTACCAACATTAAAGGATTATGATCCCCTAAGTTCCTGTTCAGTGTGTCATTCATTTCACCTCCAAACATGTAAAAGCCTGGCCCTTTGACTCACAGGCACCCTTTCTAATCTTCTATGGTGAGCAGTCTTTTCCTGTAGCCAACAATGAAACTGAAAAACCATATGACCCAACATTTAGTCTTACATTTTGAGTTGCCTGTCTGTCGATACCTCTAACCTTGCGTGTTATCATCATCCAACTCTAAATGCATTCACAAAAATGTACAGAGCCGCTCTCTTTTGGCGTTGAGAATCAGAATCCATTCTAGGGATGGATTCAGATTTCTTACTTCATGATCACTGCACACCAAAGACACGTTGTTGTAATACTTCTGGACAACAATGGACATGTTGTCTAGCATCACCATTCACTAGACAGGGAGGCTGTGAGCCTTCATGTTGACAACACTACGACAGCATGTCGTGGCGGGTATTCGGAAAGGTTGGTAACCCTAGGTGGGGCCAGGGATGGACACGTTGGCCGGGGACGGACCAGTGTGTAGCACCCAAGTGGGTGCTACACACTGGTGGTGGTGAGTGAGGTCCCCCCCTTCACTGTAAAGCACCTTTGAGTGTCTAGAAAAGTGTCTGCTATATAAATTCAATCCATTATTATTATTATTATTATTATTATTATTATTGAGGTGTCCCTGAGCAAGGCACCTCACCCTGACTGCTGCCGACGAGCTGGCTGTCGCCTTCATGGCTGACTCCGCGAATGGATGAATGGGTGAATGAATGGGTGAATGAATGGTTACAAATGGCCTATATAAATGCAGTCCACTTGCCTAATCCTTATAAGGACTTATCTCGACCACTTTTTAGGTCAATATAAGAACTTACCTTGATTTCATATCCAGTCCTAACCCTTTGTAAACCTCTGTGTTCCACAGAATGGGAGCCAACGAAGATAAGGGCGGGACCTGCGGGACTATCTTCCTGAAGTATCTGCTGTTCACGTTCAACTTCCTGTTCTGGGTGAGTGGGTTTAGAGACCACGTTCTGGTGTTCGTTCTTTAACCTCCTGTTCTGGGGCAGTGGGTTTAGAGACCACGTTCTGGTGTCGTTCTTTAACTTCCTGTTGTAGGGCAGTGGGTTTAGAGACCACGTTCTGGTGTCGTTCTTTAACTTCCTGTTGTGGGGGAGTCGGTTTAGAGACGGTTCAGACGTATGGCCGTTACTGGGGATTTTCTACGACGTTTGAACTAAGGTTCCCTACAATGAGCTGCTGCCCTTTGAACAATCAGACTGAACCACAGCATGGAGGAGAAGGGATTGTTGCCGTTTGCAGACTCCCGGAGGTCTTCATCTATATAATATAATATTATATAATAATATATTATATAATAATAATAATAATACCGGTATAATATATAGGTATCTAAGTAATATAATATCTAATATCAAGGCCAAAAGCTATGTGCGCCTCAGATGGTATTATGAATCATAAAGACAGCGTCTGACGTCTCTGGTACTTCCACGACAAGTAAACACTCGTAGTGGGGGTTATCTCGGCCATGGTTGAGAAGAATTGGGGGAAAGCAACTTTGGCCTTGTCTCTCTGAAGTCCATGAACCGCGACATGGAGGAGAAAGGGATTGTACTCCGGGAGCTGAGCTGCCAGACCTGCCAGTCCGACAGCTCTGGCGGGGGGAGCTTCAGCCAGGCGGTCACATGGCGAACTGACAAATTAGACATCCAATTTTGTATGGAATATCCCTGCTTCTGAAATGCACAAACAACTCCACCAAGCGCTCGTCCGCAAAATCGTCTGTCTGCTCTGATTGGAGGGGGTTGGGGAAGTGGGGGATAATATTCAAATGTGCCTGCTTCCTACGTAGGAGTAGGCGCCGAACCTGACTCGCGCGTTTGGTAACTATAGTCGGGGTACTTTCAAAAAAGCATATCTCACTCAAAAAATCATGTACAGACATATTTGTGTGTTGGAGCATCAGAGACCCGAAACAACACCCCAAATCCCAGGAAAAGTGTTGTTTTCATAATATGTGCCCTTTAAGAATAGTACGTAGGGTTAGCCTAGTGATTGTTAGCGCTTGGCACTTGGTTCTATGAACATTCTTTCTGTACCGACAGCGACATATTGTGGTTTATCTTTCTTCTGAGAAATGTACTTATTCTGAATCATTTTGGGTAAAAGCATCTGCTAAATGCCCCAAATATAAATGTGAATGTAACCATATTCACTCAGCCAAAGGAGTGTAAAGCAGTCTGTAAAGCAGTCTGTAAAGCAGTCTGTAAAGCAGTCTGTAAATCAGTCTGTAAAGCGGTGGTCCTGCTGAACCCTGTGTGTATAGCAGTATGTAAACCAGTCTCTAAAGCAGTCTGTAAAGCAGTGTTCCTGCTGAACTCTGTGTGTAAAGCAGTCTGTAAAGCAGTCTGTAAAGCAGTCTGTAAAGCAGTGTTCCTGCTGAACTCTGTGTGTAAAGCAGTCTGTAAAGCAGTCTGTAAAGCGGTGGTCCTGCTGAACTCTGTGTGTAAAGCAGTCTGTAAAGCAGTCTGTAAAGCAGTCTGTAAAGCGGTGGTCCTGCTGAACTCCGTGTATAGCAGTATGTAAACCAGTCTCTAAAGCAGTCTGTAAAGCAGTGTTCCTGCTGAACTCTGTGTGTAAAGCAGTCTGTAAAGCAGTCTGTAAAGCAGTCTGTAAAGCAGTGTAAAGCGGTGGTCCTGCTGAACCCTGTGTGTAAAGCAGTCTGTAAAGCAGTCTGTAAAGCAGTCTGTAAAGCGGTGGTCCTGCTGAACCCGACGTGTGACGGAGCTCTCTGTCCCCCAGCTGGCGGGGGGCGTGGTGATGGCCGTGGGCGTCTGGACGCTGGTGGAGAAGAGCGAGTACATCAGCCTGCTGCCCTCCAAGACCTACGCAGCCTCCGCCTACATCCTGGTGCTGGCCGGCGCCATCGTCATGGTGACGGGAGGGCTTGGATGCTGCGCCACCTTCAAGGAGCAGCGGAGGCTGCTGCGAGTGGTGAGGGAGGCCCTCTATACACACACACACACACACACACACACACACACACACATCTATATACATGATGTCCATACATACTTGTGTCTGTTTGTGTTTCTAAACCCGTTTATTAATATACTTCAAATAAATGGTTAACTGTAACTCAACACCCCTTAGTCCAACTTAAGTGCACATCGGGCCAGTAAACAGTGCTGGCTGGTGTTATCTTGATGTTAGACATCACAGCAGCACGGGGCCAACCGGAGCACAAACGTCCCGTCAGCAGGAAGGGAAGGGCAAGTTTTGGGTGGGCTCAAGCCCACCCAAAACTTGCCTTAGCCCACCCTATCATTTCATCCTCAAATGTAATATTCTACCATTTTTTTTTACAAAAGCAATGAGAGAATGGATGCTGTACACTAATGAACAGGCTCAAATGGGCTGGTGAAATCGAGCGCAACCTTCCTGCAGGAAATCTCTAACCTCTGATTGGTGGGTGGGCGTCTCCTGTTTGACAAAACCAAAAAGGCAGCACGAGCACACTTAACATAGTTTCTGCTGTTTTGTCTGTCAAAAAGGCTAGCTAGTCTTTATCAGAAAATCCACGATTTCCCGCTCTGTTATAACATGACCAGCTAATAATAATAATAATCATTTTAATACTTGATATAATCTGTCAGATCACTTTTAAATGACAGTTGACCACAAGGCGATTCTATCTATGCCTCATCTTGAATTGCTTCATGTTTTAGTCAGCAGAGGCTTGTATGGTGCGTACTGCGTAGCATGATAAGCATGATAAGGTGCAAGGAGCAGAAAAAGTTGACATGGGTGCAAATTTTCAGTTGAAAAAAACCGCTGGTATTATTTTATCAGCTGAGGGTGTATTTATTGCCATAACAACATGAGCTGATCAACAAGCACAACACGTTCTAATACTATGAGACTCAGGAAAACGCCCTCAGCTGATAAAAGGTGTCAGGGGGACACGAGCGGCAGACGGGACTGTGTCTTATTTATTTATTTAAAGTTTTACAATATTTTGATCGTACAGTCATGACAGAGGGACTTGGTGTCTATTCATGCTTGAAAGATGAACATATATTATTATTTTGAAAGGGAATGAGCTGATGAAGCTGACAAGTGACCAATGTTTACTGTCGAAAAATATTTTTAATTAAATGCAGACCCCAGTGAGTTTCTCTGTTTTGAGATTCACACAGACTTAGCAGTCTTGTTTTAATGTTACAAATTGAGTTAATAAACTGAACTTGAAGATTGTTTTAAGTTGTTGCAGATGTTATCTCCGCTAATTTTGTTAATCTAAATAAATGAATATTATCAGGTTCTCAATAGTAGGCTATTTCAATTCAGGGAGGGCGCGAAAAAATATCTGTCCTATGGTGGGAATGACAAAATAATTGAGAGCCGCTGGTCTAGAACAAGATGTACTTGTTGATCAGCTCACGTTGTTATGGCAATGAAAACGCCCTCAGCTGATAATATAATGCCAGCGGTTTTGTTTTAACTGAAAATTAGCACCCTTTTTTTTTGCATCAGAACAAGATTTTTTTGCATCAGAAGGTTTATAAAAATGTATGGGTCCCTGAAAGTGAGACAACATAGTTTATTGCTCCCGAAATAGTGGTATGTTTCTCATATTATTAAATATTATCTTGTACATGTTGTACCAATGTGTTTCAGTAAGTAAATAAAAAAAAGGGGGAAATATGGTCATTTTTGAGTGAAACTTACACAATGGAAATTTAATATACCTCAAATTTGTCATTACAGTTCACATCCATTGATTATTCCTTCATCCATCAATCGTTTTTCCTTTCATCACTTTAGTGGTTCAGAACTGCATTATTTAGCTGACACTGCCAGCTTTTGGCTTAGACATACAACAGCATAGTAACTAATAAAATAAATAAAGATTGTGGAATAAACAGGACAGGACTTTATATACTTCATATACCCCTGGCGCTTCCTGGGGTTGAGCCCCCCCAAAAGTCAGAACTTAGAAACGCCCCTGGAGAGAACCCAGTCCTGGGGGTCCGGGGGCATGCCCCCCCGGGAGAAAAGTTTGTACCTTTTAACCTAGAATGCATCAATCTGGTGGACTTTGAGAGGAAAATTAAGACACTGGGTCACATAACATGGAAGCTATTGAAGAATAAGTTATTACTTTTATTTAAATATTTGTAAAAAATTAATGAATTACATATTGGCAATCAAAACGAGTGTGTTCATAGAATACCCCCCTTCAACACATTTCTTTTACTATTCAATGTAAAATGCATCAATCTGGTGCACTTTGAGAGGAGGATCAAGAGGCTAATCCAACCACTCTTAGGGCCCAGACATAGTCAACGCGAGCAACGCGCGTAAGCGACGCGAATGACGCGAGCGACGCGCTTCCTTTTATAGTTTATACAGCATACGCAAACGTCGCGGGCAATGCACGACATGCAACACACCATCAGGCCACGGGTGGCAGCAGAGTCACCGGTGTTTTCGCGCTTGACGTTGCGGGTGACCGTGACTCTAGCGATTGGAAGCACCAGAGAAAAAAATTCCCCATCCTGATCTCGGGTGGTATTTAAAGGGCGCACATACCACCGCCTATCTCTGCGTTTCCTGCGTTGCCGCCGATGTAAAAGGAGCAATAAAATGCACTCTTCTTCCGTAGCCATTTTGATCAGAATGTCACGGTCACCCGCAACGTCAAGCGCGAAAACACCGGTGACTCTGCTGCCACCCGTGGCCTGATGGTGTGTTGCATGTCGTGCATTGCCCGCGACGTTTGCGTATGCTGTATAAACCATAAAAGGAAGCGCGTCGCTCGCGTCATTCGCGTCGCTTACGCGCGTTGCTCGCGTTGACTATGTCTGGGCCCTTACTGCATTAGAGCCGCAAACAGAGGCCTGGCGAGATGTGTAACGCTGGTCTGGAGCCTCTCCGGCTGAGGTCCGCCTCCAGCCCACAGCGCCTCCTCCTCCTCCTCCTCCTCCTCCTCCTCCTCCTCCTCCCCCTCTCTCCTCCTCCTCCTCCCCTCCTCTCCCCCCCTCCTCCTCCTCCTCCTCTCTCTTCCTCCTCCTCCTCCTCCTCCCTCCTCCTCCTCCTCCTCCTCCTCCTCCTCCTCCTCCTCCTCCTCCTCCTCCTCTCCTCCTCCTCCTCTCCTCTTCCTCCTCCTCCTCCTCCTCCTCTCCTCTCCTCCTCCTCCTCCTCCTCCTCTCTCTCTCCTCCTCCTCTCTCTTCCTCCTCCTCCTCCTCCTCCTCTCTCTGTCCTCCCCACTCCTCCTCCTCCTCCTCCTCCTCCTGTCTGAGGGTGTATCTGGGTGGATCTTTATTGGCTCAGGCTGCAGGCGCTGAGGGCCTCCGCTCTCTTCACGCTATTTAAACACCGAGGGAACCAGCCCATGCACGAGCCACACACAAGCCACGCAAACAGTGCATGCATGCAGTGAAGAAACAATTAGTTCAATAATCAGTTTATTGATCAATCGTAATAATGAATTGAATTTTGATCGTTGATCCATTAATTGAATTTAGTAAAAAATCCAACGACAACTTGCTGATTTATAGCTTCAATCTTTTCAGGTCTTTATAAAATCATGTCAGACAAGGCAAGCCCCTACAATGTCCCTTCTGGGCTGTGATACATAATAAATGATGAGGACTAATCATTCATAGACTTGTAGACAAGAGGTTTCCGGGTAGCAGTGCAGGAACTCCCAGCAGGTCAAGGCTGGGGCTTTGCTTATGAACATATGTAAACTTATGTATATTTGATGCTCTTTATCCCCTTTGTAGACTGAGTTCAACAAAGATGCCGCCGTGAGGTAAAACCTGAGTAGCTTCTAAACAAAGCCTCTCTCCTGGCCTCAGACCTAAAGTTGGATTGAGCGGTCTGAAAGTTAAACAGCTTTATCTCAGTCCCTCTCCGTTTCAGAGCTCTCAACAGTTTCAGATTTTGCTGTGGGGTTGACCACAGTTGACCACAGCCGATGTGCCTCCGGTTTCCCTTCATCGATGAAGTAGCAGTTGAGATCATTTGACATACCTTGACATACTACGCAGGTTATCATGCATACTATGGCCTTCATTTACTCACTTAAGTGCTAACAATGTAGATTGGCCTGAAACTAGACTTTCCTTTATTTTATCGAAGAATATTCAGAGGTGGCCTCACATCTTTGGAGGGCTGTTGAACTGAAGAGCTGGTGATTCATACGTTGAAGCTGTGGGATTTCCCCTTTTCACATGAACGCAACATAACTCACCCCCTCCCCTCACCTGTAAAGCGTGAGTAAGGCTGTTTCTACAAGGTGTGCTGTGGTGGTGAGTAGGAGTGACCCAGTGATGTAGTCACTGGGCGTGGGGAGTAGGTGAGTGGCCCAGTCATGGTGTGGGCCTGCTTCCTGAAACAAGCCGATGGGGAATGAGTTCCCACTTGTGGACAGAGCCCACCTGGACGGCTTGAGCGGCCATCGTGTTATGAGCCTCTCTGTAGAGCATGTACCGGCCTTTTCTGCCTTCTGCAGCACTCAATGTTTACATCGCTGTGCTGCTCACGAAATGGTGTTTTATACACTCTCTCTCGCTCTCTCTCTCTCTCTGTCTCTGTCTCTGTCTCTGTCTCTCTCTCTCTCTCTCTCTCTCTCTCTCTCTCTCTCTCTCTCTCTCTCTCTCTCTCTCTCTCTCTCTGTCTCTCTCTCTCTCTCTCTCTGTCTCTGTCTCTGTCTCTGTCTCTCCTCTCTGTCTCTCTCTCTCTCTCTCTCTCTCTCTCTCTCTCTCTCTCTCTCGTCTCTCTCTCTGTCTCTCTCTCTCTCTCTCTCTCTCTCTCTCTCTCTCTCTCTCTCTCTCTCTCTCTCTCTCTCTCTCTCTCTCTCTCTCTCTCTCTCTCTCTCTCTCTCTCTCTCTCTATTTTGTGTGTGTGTGTTTTGTGTGTGTGTGTTTGTCCTCTGTCGTTCCCTTGCCTGCGTTGCCCCCATGTGTTCCAGACGTGGTGCGGGTTGTTGTTCGTCCTTCCCTCGTCTCCAGCGGTCAGAGCTGATTCACAACGTGGAGCCGCTCTCCTCAACCTCAGACAATAACAACCTTAAGGTTTAACCCCCCACCCGCCCGCCTGATGTAATCGCCCTCAGCCATCAAATCAAACCAGAGCAGAGTTTACTCAGCCGGGATCGCAGCCCTGATAGCGAGGTGCCGGCGGGATTCAGTCTTTCTTCCGATCGTATCAGAAGTATTCGTCCTTTTTAAGGTGAAAGAAGTTGGCAGGTAAAAGCGCTGAAACTTGTCTCTCTCTCTCTCTCTCTCTCTCTCTCTCTCTCTCTCTCTCTCTCTCTCTCTCTCTCTCTCTCTCTCTCTCTCTCTCTCTCTCTCTCTCTCTCTCTCTCTCTCTCTCTGTCTCTCTCTCTCTCTCTCTCTCTCTCTCTCTCTCTCTCTCTCTCTCTCTCTCTCTCTCTCTCTCTCTGTCTCTGTCTCCTGTCTCTCTCTCTCTCTCTCTCTCTCTCTCTCTCTCTTTGTATCTCTCTGTCTCTCTCTCTCTCTGTCTCTCTCTCTCTCTGTCTCTCTCTCTCTCTCTCTCTCTCTCTCTCTCTCTCTCTCTCTCTCTCTCTCTCTCTCTCTCTCTCTCTCTCCAGTACTTCGTCCTGTTGCTGTGTATCTTCCTGCTGGAGGTCCTGTCTGGTGTGCTGGCCTACATCTACTACCAGCAGGTAACTCCACCCTAACACCACCCGGACACCACCCTAGCACCACCCTAACGCCGTCCTGACCCACCCTAACACCACCCTGACCCTGACACCACCCTAACACCACCCTGACCCACCCTGTGCTCTGAGGCAGTGGGCGGTCCTCTGGGTTCCTCCGTCGGTCCCTTCCAGCAGTGGAGCATTCAGCACCACATGGGGGTTAATGGAAGCACTTTATAGACGGGGAGCATTGATCAACAGCACGTTACAGTAAACCCTGTTTTCTGCCTTTTTATTCTTAGGCAAATACAACTGTTTATGTGACTTATGTGGATGTGAACCCTTATGTTCACAGCCCTGTGAGTGGGATGTGAACCCTTAAGTTCACAGCCCTGTGAGTGGGATGTGAACCCTTAAGTTCACAGCCCTGTGAGTGGGATGTGAACCCTCACATTCACAGCCCTGTGAGAGGGATGTGAACCCTTAAGTTCACAGCCCTGTGAGAGGGATGTGAACCCTTAAGTTCACAGCCCTGTGAGAGGGATGTGAACCCTCACATTCACAGCCCTGTGAGTGGGATGTGAACCCTTAAGTTCACAGCCCTGTGAGAGGGATGTGAACCCTTATGTTCACAGCCCTGTGAGTGGGCCGATAAATAACTTTGTGGTCGACTCAGGCGAACCCCGGGGTTGTTGTTCCTCACGTCAGTGTTTCTATTTTAATCACAGACTTGTTAAACTGAGCACTGATGCAGGAGCTCAGTGGGGCCAGAACTGAGTCGACTGAAGGTTTTTAAGGGCAGAGTTGGACGTGCTGCTGGACATGGACAGACTGGGCCCACTGCCTCCCATGCGCCCCCATGTGGTCACAGAGCAGAGAGCGGCTAAGATGGTCCTGAGTCATCCTACCAACCCAGGAGGGGTCTAAACGCTTTATTAAAGTCTTCATTCAAGGGAGAGGCCGCCACTCCTCCTCCTCCTCCTCCTCCTCCTCCCCCTCCTCCTCTTCCTCCCTCCCTCTCCTCCTCTCCTCCTCCTCCTCCCTCCTCCTCCCTCTCCTCCTCCCTCCCTCCTCCTCCCCCTCTCCTCCCCTCCTCCTCCTCTCTCCCTCTCTCCTCCCCCTCCTCCCACTCCTCCTCCTCTCTTCCTCCCTCCTCTCCTCCCATCCCACTCCTCCCCCCCTCCCCCTCCTCCACCTGGCTTTAAGGAGCCTCACCCTCATCACGCCGGCTCCTCTGAGACCAGGAGCACCTCTTCCTCTCACTGTCTCGTTGTTTAACGAACGCTGTCTCGTGAAGCCGCTAATCAACGAGCTAACCTAGCGATGCTAGCGTCCGCCAGCCCAGCTCGCCCGCCGCTCCTCTCTCTCTCTCCATCCACCGTCCGTCCCTCTGGCCTCGGCCTCTCCTTGAAGCGTTACACTGGTTACCATGCTCGCTTGTTTCCATGGAAACCTCCCCCCACCCTTTCTCCTACACCTCCTATTATCACCGTCACGAGTCCTGCGGCCCGTCTGCTGCAGCAGAACCACAGCAGAACCACAGCAGAACCACAGGAGAACCACAGGAGAACCACAGGAGAACCACAGCAGAACCACAGCAGAACCACAGGAGAACCACAGGAGAACCACAGGAGAACCACAGGAGAACCACAGCAGAACCACAGGAGAACCACAGGAGAACCACGTCCTCCACTCAAAAATATATTGTCTTTCTCGTGTGTGTGTGTGTGTGTGTGTGTGTGTGTGTGTGTGTGTGTGTGTGTGTGTGTGTGTGTGTGTGTGTGTGTGTGTGTGTGTGTGTGTGTGTGTGTGCAGCTCAACGTGGAGCTGAAACACTCCCTGAGGGAGACAATGGTGAAGAAGTACCAGCAGGAGGAGCAGGACCATGTGACCCGGGCGGTGGACAAGCTGCAGCAGGAGGTAGGCCACGCCCCCAGTCAGGCCACGCCAGTCAGGCCACGCCCCCAGTCAGGCCACGCCCCTCCTTTCAGATCCTTCTCGTCCGTAATCCTTTCACACAAAGCAGAGACGCTTTTTTTCAACCCAAACGTTTTCTGATTTGGAAAGTTCCAGACGAGTGGAACGTCCCGCCTCGTCTGGAGCTTCAGAAAAAGAAAGAAAATACTTTTTTGGTTGGTTTTCAAAAATATTAAAACCTTTAAAAGTCTAAAACAGTCTTTAACAGTAGAACTTTGTATTGTAGCGGCAAACAACAATGAATACAGGCCAACATAAATAGTGGTATATAAAATACAAAATGTAAACATGGAACACTTTCAAGTTTAAACCAATGCAGCAAAATCAAATAAGGCTCACAATATAAATATATAGAATATAACTAGTAAGTTTTGAGCACTCGACGACTGTACTTTGGTGGATTTCATCCGTAGACTCTCTCCGTACTGTGTGTCGTGATTCTGTCGTAGGTGGTGAAATGGGTTGGTGGTGTTTGAGTCTGGTGAGGGGACCGGTTTGCGGCATACTTTACAAAGTACGTTTTTCTGGTCCGTGTTCGACTTTTCAAACCCAAACCACGTCCATGCGATAGAAGTAGCCCCTCTTTAAGGTACGAGCTCACTTTGTCCTGGCTGGTCCTCGTTCTTCTCCTGAATTGTCCCGTTCACTCTCCTCCATCTATGTTCGTGTTGCCTTCATGTGTGGAAGAATGTGAAGCGTCGTCCAAATGACGAAAAATAACCTCTAAACGATAGAGCATAATATGAAACGATAGACACTTTTATATCATCACACTATATATATCGTCATATCGCCCAGCCCTAGCAACTGTGTGTATAACTGTGTGTTTAACTGTGTGTGTAACTGTGTGTTTAACTGTGTGTGTAACTGTGTGTAACTGTGTGTGTTTAACTGTGTGTGTGACTGTGTGTGACTGTGTGTGTGTGACTGTGTGTATGTGTAATTGTGTGTGTGACTGTGTGTGTGTAACTGTTGTGTGACTGTGTGTGTGTGACTGTGTGTGTGTGACTGTGTGTGTGTGACTGTGTGTGTGTACTGTGTGTGTGTGACTGTGTGTGTGTGACTTTGTGTGAACTGTGTGTGTGTAACTGTGTGTGACTGTGTGTGTGTGACTGTGTGTGTGTAACTGTGTGTGTGACTGTGTGTGTGACTGTGTGTGACTGTGTGTGTGACTGTGTGTGTGACTGTGTGTGTGACTGCTGTGTGTGACTGTGTGTGTGTGACTGTGTGTGTGTGACTGTGTGTGTAACTGTGTGTGTGACTGTGTGTGTGTTACTGTGTGTGACTGTGTGTGTGCCTCCAGTTCAAGTGCTGTGGGAGCAACCGTTCTGGCGACTGGGCGGACAGCGTGTGGATCCGCTCGCCCCGGGCCGAGGGCCGGGCGGTCCCGGACTCCTGCTGCAAGAGCCTCACCGAGAGGTGCGGCCTCCGGGACCACCCCTCCAACATCTACCGTGTGGAGGTGAGCGGGGGTGGGGGGGCTCCAGGGACACGTGTAGGGCGACACTAACCTCAGAACTGAGTCTAATCCGGTCCAGGAGTTGTGAGTGTTTCAACAAACCTTCATTCCTCTGGGTTACAGCCAACACTCTATCAGTCTATCAATCAATACATGTGATTATATAACCCATTCCTCTGGTCGGTGCTCCTCAGGGCGGCTGCGTCAGCAGGCTGGAGAACCTCATCCTGGACCACCTGAAAGTCATCGGGACGGTGGGGGTGGCCATCGCCTCGATCCAGGTGAGCTGAGGAACAGGCGTTCAGTGAGGAACGGGCGTTCGGTGAGGAACAGGGCGTTCAGTGAGGAACAGGCGTTCAGTGAGGAACAGGCGTTCAGTGAGGAACAGGCGTTCAGTGAGGAACAGGCGTTCAGTGAGGAACAGGCGTTCAGTGAGGAACAGGCGTTCAGTGAGGAACAGGCGTTCATTGAGGAACAGGCCTTCAGTGAGGAACAGGCGTTCAGTGAGGAACAGGCATTCAGTGAGGGACAGGCGTTCAGTGAGGAACAGGCGTTTGTGTGTAAATCACCTGATCTGGTATATCAATTGTAGATCAATGATCAATACTACATCAATGGTAGATCAAATAGTATATCAGTAGTTGATCAATGGTAGATCAATAGTATATCAATAGTTGATCAATGCTAGCTCAATAGTAGATGAATGGTAGATGAATGGTACAGTATATCAATAGTATATCAATAGTATATCAATGCTATGTCAAGGTATGATAAGGTAGTAAATAAAGAATAGCTTTATGTATTGTTTAGCCAGCCTTCCTTACTTCAGTCTGTCCAACAATACAACACCAACAGCATCAGCTAATGGTATGAAAGAGGGAATAGTGAGTCAGCTGTTGAGAACCCCGTGCAGTAAAACATCTGAGGAGGACAATATAACGATATGAACAAATGAATAATAACTAATCCAGCAGGAGCCTGGGCCCATGGCACCGTGTCAGACACAAGAACTCGGGCTCATTGTGGTTGTAAATGATGGCCGTTTATGGAGATGGTCTCCTCGTTTGAGGGACATTTAATATATTTGGTTGTTTCAGACCGCCGCACACAATTAGGTTTCCTAGAAGTGGTTTTGCCCGCGGTCGTCCAAACACGATTAACTAAGTCGTACGTTCAATCGTCTTCCTTTTTTTGCTTCATCATCTCAGTAGCCAGTTGTTGAAAAGAGGGAAGTAAATCTGAAATGGTTTTGTCTTATAGAGTAGTCTATACACGGGAAAGTGTTTCACACCTGTTGTAAATGGACTGAATTTATGTCTACCCAGTGGTTACTCTAAGCGCTGTACAACACTGCCTCACATTCACCCACCACCAGCGGTGTCAGCCAGTAGGGCACAGCCACTCTTCAGGCACCATGACTCAGGGGACACCTCCACACTCCGGGGGATCTAACTAGCAACCTTCGGGTTGCCAGCCAACCCGCTGTACCTCCTGAGCCGCACGCCGTCCGATTGGTCCTCGACACGAAGACAGGAGCTGCACTGAATATCAACAAGGGTCCTGGAGTCGGTGTCCTTGGGCCGCGTCTCGTCCTTGAGTCTTTGCCTTTCCAGACATTTTTCCGCACTGATTATTCGGGCTGATCCACACGACCTCTTTGTGTCACCTATATCGCCGCGCTCCGTTCCTACGATGCGTCTTCATCCTCTTTAAAGGCGCCTGAAGATGTAGTCTCTGCGTTGCAGCGTGGGTCTCTGTGGGCGCGCTGCACGTTGCGCTGCACTGGGAGGAGGATTGATTCTCAGGGCGTGTCCGCGGTCGCCTAATGTGTTCCTCTCTGCGTCCCCCAGGTCACAGGCATGGTCTTCACCTGCTGCCTGTACCGGAGTCTCAACGCAGACACTCTGTAGCGCTGGAGAGCCAGGAAAGGGATCTGGTTGATCCCCTCTCTTCGTCAACACACTGTAGTCCACCAGCCCTAGCTTAGTTTCGTTATCCATTATGCAAAGAGGAATGAATTGAATTGGCAACAGAATGATGTATGTGTAGAGATCAGTTTTTGGCAGCATGAGGAAACAGGGCTTGTACATCGAGACGGCACATCGACCACCTCCATTTTGGAAGTATAGGAGCTTGAGAACGTTAACGCTGGTCATGGTGTTTTGGTCATTGTTAAGTAATTAATTGTGAAATGATTCGTCATTAAGGGGGGACAGTGTTGTGTATTATACATGAGTGTTTCTCATGCGAGACGTGGAAAAAAATCAAAGTCCTGAACAGCCTAGCAAACAGTATCTGTACGTTCATGTAGGCTTTTACGGTACTACAAATCTCTGGAGTCCTCTCAAAATGGCAGAGGATCGAAAACAAAAACTCCCATGATGCATTGTGATGTACAAGCCCTGTCACAGACCACTCACTGAGGTAACTGCTAGCAGACGGCTCTCGCAGTCAAATCACCAAAGGTCCTTCAAAAACTCTGAAAGGCACCCTGAAATGGCCTCCAACCCGAGTTAATTTCCTTTATTCGTTTGGGACAGAGTGGTTTGGGGGGGGGGGGGGATGCTAATCAGGGGGTCTTCTCCTATTGATCGGTGAGATGTCACCCCCCCCCCCCCCCCCCTCAGCCAGCAGCCTCTCATTCCACTGTTTAGTCGTCAGTAATACTTTTGATAAGTATTTATGATGTGTATTTTTTTACAGACTTTAAAAACATTGAGTACGATAAATGTGTTGTTCTCTCTGACTCTTGAGGAGCTTGCTTCCTTAGAGATCTCCTTAGTATTAAACTGTGACTTAGTATTAAATCAGGACTTAGCTCAGGTCGCTGGTTCTTGATCAATCAAATGATAGTTATGCCACCAAGCCTACATCAAGAATTCAAAACATGCCTTTTTAGCCTTATCATATACATTTCATATCACTTCACATGGTAGACGTCCATCACTGAAACACGGTGCCTCTATACAACATTTAAAATAGTCTCATTATAACGGATTATCCACCAGTGCCAAAGTAGTGACCGGGGATCAGGACCTCGTCTTCTGTCTTAATATCTCCTCATGGAGAGCTGGTTTTATTGTTACCTTTCGTTTTATATATTTTTTAATGAAGATTGTATTCACTTTTATATAAGTCATGTTATTTTATTGTATTTAACGGACCCATGAGAGGCCAGACCGGAGCCTGACTGATCTTTATTCCAATAATGGACAACCCTCAATTAATCAAAGATCTTCTGTATTGTGTCTTGGTTATGACTGACGATGGAACTTTAGCTTGAATAAAACTTGTTGAAAATGAATTTCCATTCATATTTTATTATGTTTATTATCTCGGTTTATGTGCCTATTAATGTTATCTCGTAAATGTTTATGTAAATCACTGAAAAATACTGTGTTATTATTATCTTCAAGCTGTCAAGTAAAGCAACCAAAGCTATCAGGCCACACCGCCACAAAGACTTCATAAGACCTCGGAGAATAAAGCTTTACATATATAATGTATTACCTGTGCATTAATCTATAATCTATTAGCTGCCACATTGTGGCGTGAGTCGTTTTAGTCTGTCCTCCGTGGACCACAGAAGCCTTTCGAAGGCCATTGTAAACCACGACGGCTTCTCAGGCCATCATTTAACCCCGTCCTCATCCCGGTCCAGCAGCGCGTGCTGCTTGGCTCAACATGTCTTCGAGCCATCGCTGCAGTTCCTCTGGGTGAACACAGGGGGGCAGCAGCGGACCGGCTCCATGGGCCTGACTGACGAGTAACAAACAGGGAGGAGAGGAGGAGGTCCAGGAGAGGAGCCAAGGAGAGGGAGGAGGGGACCACAAGGAGCCAGGGGAGAGGAGCAATACAATTAATTCATTGAAAAATTGATACAGAATCATACGTGGTGCTGGAGTGTGTGGAGGCCGACATGTGGAGGCCAATATTAGAATAACGGGTAACGCTTGGATGTTGCAGACTGTCTTCAGAGTCCCTCAGCAATGGAAAGGAACTGCTTGATACACTAGTTGAGTTGTTGCCCCCCCCCCCCCGTGGAACCAGGGCGTAAGCCCCGCCCCCCCTGGCCCCAGCGCGTAGGCCCCGCCCCCCGGCACGGTGGGGACCAATCATCCCTCTTCTGGTGGTAGTGAAAGGCGGTACTTTGGGGGGTGGGAAAGAAGACGAGCGATACGTGAAGAGGGCACCTGATGCACGGCGACCTGTAGCACAGGTAAGACCACCTGTACCCCCCCCCCCCCCCCAGGGGTCTGGACCGTCACCTCCCACCAAATTAAACTATTCATGGAGTCCACAAAAACCATTCGACCCCTAAATGAACACAGCATGTAAAGCCCTTCTTGATAAAAGACATGTAGTTCAGAGCTACAGGGGGCCGCTGCCGAGAAGTGGAAAAGCTCTTCCACTTCTCGGCAGCGTTCATTCATTTAGGGGTCAAACTGGTTCTGTGGCTCCAGATTAGCGCTATTTGGTGGGAGGGACCAGTAAGTCTCCTGACGGTGAAGGTTGCAGACCCCTGAAGGAGCTGCAGGTGTTCTTACCCGTGCTACAGGAAGCTCCCTGTGCATAAGGTGTCCTCGGTTCGTTTCGCTCGGTCTTCTGTTGTCTCCCGAGAGTACCGTGTTCTGAAGCAGCCTTTCACTGCCAACAGAAGATGGCTGATTGGTCCCCACTAGCCAGAGGGCGGGGACTACAGCGGCCAATCAGGACCCAGGGTGGGCTGGCAGTTCATTGTGATGATCAGATTCCGTCCCTGCATGAGGCAGAGAGGGGAGGTAAAGCATCGATTCTGAGGTAGAGCGTCTGTTGCAGAGCAGAGATGACACTGAAGGTTGAGCTGTGAGGTTCCACCTGGCCTCTGTCCAGGTGGAGGGCAAGTTAAAAATACACATGTTGGCTCTATTTGTAGATGTTTTGTTGTTTGTATCGTAGTGCTTATTCTGCTCACCTTCTATCCACCACCTGAAATGAGTTCAGTGTCAAGCTCAGTAACCAACTCAAGCTCACACTCGTATTACAATCAGGCCTGCAATGTTCTGTTCGTTTGGGTATCCAGATGTCCATCTCTAGGTGATGGACACAAAGCTCCTGAATCCTCGTCCATTAGACGACTTTATTGGTGTTTACGCCATTAATCCTAACATTGGAGAGTCACATCCTTCTACTTATTGCTGATGTTATAATTGTCCCTACCACAAGGCCCCACATAGACCACAATACCAGATTAAATCAGCTATTTGGAATGGTTGAATCGATAAGGGGAATATTGATTCAATCATTCTTTTCTCAAAATCGAGACCATTTGACCTTTACCCTTTAAGTGTTCTGCACCCTATCCTGAACCTGACCCTTCACCTCTGACATAACTAAGGGGAAACATGGACTTTACTGAGAATACTGATCAGTCTATCATTACAGTGGATGTGGACGTATCAAGAGTGGATGTGGTTAACATGAGTCCAGTAGGACGTATCAGAGTGGATGTGGTTAACATGAGTCCAGTAGGACGTATCAGAGGGGATGTGGTTAACATGAGTCAGGGTGGTCTCCCTGAGCCTGCTGTGCGCCGCCTGTTGCGTGGAGAGGAGGCCTTGTGTTGGGGTATACCTCGCTGTGCTCGTCCACATGCTCCACATACTGCAGGTCGCAGCCGGTGGCTCTTCAGGCGGTTGCATATGACTGGTGGAGGGCTGTTTGGCCTCCCGTCTCCTGCCTGGAGAAGACATCGTACCGTGCTTTAGAAGCTGAGTCATCTCAGAATCTGGCAGAATTGAGCGAGCGTGTTTATTGGGCGGAGAGCGCGGCAACAGATCCGTGGTGGGGTGAAGACGTTCTCTGAGGCCCGGACAGCTGTGGACGTGTGGCCGTCTCTCTCTCTCTCTTGGAACAAACACTCGGGCCTCGATCGCCCCCCATGCGCCATTATAAACATCTGACAGACACTTTCTATCCACCCGGTGTTTCCTCTGTTAATTAAAAACATCCAAAGGCGGCTCCGTAAATACGCAACCTGGTGCTCCGATGGCTCGAGGCGCAAGGCTCTGCTACCCTCTGGTGTGAAGCCTTCCCCGTACCCACCAATGAGCACACAGCCCCCCAAACACACCGATACGTACCGCAGCCTCACAGCCAGCAGCTGTCGGCTCCGCGTTGACTCTGTCTCCTCATCCCGCCGTTAGCCCAGTAAGCTCAGAGTGGGCTATTCTGAGTGGGGGTCCAGCAGCTCCTAACCCCTCGCCTCCCTGAGACGAGATCAGAGGTATACCTCAGAGCTCTGAGACCTGTCCAACACTTTGTCTTTCCCTGGCGACACTAGGGCATGCAGGCATGCTGTGTGTGTGTGTGTGTGTGTGTGTGTGTGTGTGTGTGTGTGTGTGTGTGTGTGTGTGTGTGTGTGTGTGTGTGTGTGTGTGTGTGTGTGTGTGTGTGTGTGTGTGTGTGTGCGTGCATTTCTTCAAGTAAGAGATTGTGGAGATATATCATGAATTGTATAAATAGCCTTGGCTAATTAATTTGATTATGTCACATAATGTGACAGGATTACATGTGTTGTGTATGTTATGTGCTGGGGGTTTTCTGTGACAGTGTGTGTGTGTGTGTGTGTGTGTGTGTGTGTGTGTGTGTGTGTGTGTGTGTGTGTGTGTGTGTGTGTGTGTGTGTGTGGTGTTGTGTGTGTGTGTGTGTGTGTGTGCGCGCACGTGCATTCCTGTGCATTCTTAACGGGGAACCAAGATTAAGGGTGGTTTATTGACTGTCTGTGGCAAATACAACGTCTATGATGTGACATGACAGAATATTGTGTGTGTGTGTGTAACTGTGTGTGTGTATGTTTGTGTGTGTGTGTGTGTGTTTGTGTGTTGCAATATGTGTGTGTGTGTGTGTGTGTGTGTGTGTGTGTGTGTGTGTGTGTGTGTGTGTGTGTGTGTGTGTGTGTGTGTGTGTGTGTGTGTGTGTGTGTGTGTGTGTGTGTGTGTGTGTGTGTGTGTGTGTGTGTGTGTATTCTGGGGCCCGTGCAGTAGGGGGCAGCAGCAGTCCTAATCAGTCTTCGTTTTGTTTTCCTTGTCAGTCCTGCAAGGAAATTGAAATGAATTGGAGAAGCTGCAAAAAGATGAACTCATTAGTTTGGAAATGGATGTTCATGTTGGTTTTCCTCAAGGTGCCATAGAAAATACAGCCATGCATGATTGCATATAAGATATTTACACATTGAGCTATCACATAAACAATCTGAATGCATGTGAAAACACAAAAAGGGCCAAGCGAAGCTCTAACCCAGAACACGAGGTCTACTGGGGGCCAGTCACCCACCGGACACATTCTGCCCAACGGCCAAGGCCGCGGAACACGGTCGATGTAGTCTGACCGGACACATTCTGCCCAACGGCCAAGTGGCTCGCTGAACATGGCCGATGTATTTGACCTGTCTTACGCTCGTTATCAGGAGTGTTCGTTAGTGCTGACCTTACTGTTTTCGCCGAGCGGTTGGGAGGTGATAATGTGAGTGATTAGCAACGAGAAAAGTGTTCACCATCAGCCCCCCTCACCTTCAAAGGACCGCTCTGCTAAAGAATGAGAACCTCTTCCTCCACCCTCCTCTTCCTCCACCCTCCTCTTCCTCCTCCCTGAGCTCTTCACCCCCGGTGACGGCGACCTGCAGCGGCTCTCTGCCAGACAGGAGCACCGTGGTTCTCCAAAGGAACCCATCGTCTGTGATGTACCGCCTGCTCCATGAGTCTTTTCCTCATGCAGTCTGATGGGTGCGGGCCGGGGGGCCGCGGGGGCGGTCGAGGGCGGAGGGGCGGGAGGGCCGGGGGGCCGGGGGGCCGCGGGGGCGGGCGGGGACGGGGGGGCGAGGGCGCGGGGGGCCGTGGGGGCCGGGGGGGCCGGGGGGGCCGGAGGGGGCGGGAGGGCCGGGAGGGCCGAGGGGGCGTGGGCCGGCCGGGGGCCGGGGGGGCCGAGGGCGGGGGCCGGGGGGCTGGCGGGCCGGGGGCCGGGGGCCGGGGGGCGTGGCCAGCGGGGCGGGGCAGACGGCAGGGCGGACGGGCCGGGGCCGACGACGCGGCGGGGCCGACGACGCGGCGGGCGACGACGCGGCGGGGCCGACGACACGGCGTGGCCCTGTCACATGGGGCTGATCTCTGTCTGTATCTGGGAGCCAGACATCTCAAACATCTGGATCTCCATTCTAGTTCCGGTCACCTCCCAGGGCAAAGAGACCTCCTGCTGCTCCTCTTCCTCTCTAGTAACTAGAAGGTTATCCGGAGCCTCCTTGCAGAAGGTCAGCCAGGCCCCTGATTCCCCTCCAGGGGGACTCCTGGCCCTTCTTCCTTGGGGGTTAGCGGGGGGGGGGGGGGGGGGGGTTGAGTTCTATTCATTTGTGGGGACCTTAATCACAGTGGCACTAACTCTCGAAAGGCCCTCGAAAGGTTCTCCAAACGCCCCCCCTCTCAGACGGACACGACGGGAACGCAGAGACCCACCCGGAGAACCACTGAGAGCTCCGCCCAGGGAAGAGGTGGAGGGAGAGGTGGAGGTGGAGGGAGAGGTGAGGTTAAGGTGGAGGTGAGGTGAGGGTGGAGGTGAGGTGGAGGTGAGGTGAGGTGAGGTGGAGGTGGAGGTGGAGGTGAGGGAGGT